>VCKV01000407.1:0-109707 GCA_005876975.1 Drosophila orena | reverse complement strand
AATATATACAATATATACAATATATACAATATATACAATATATACAATATATACAATATATACAATATATACAATATATACAATATATACAATATATACAATATATACAATATATACAATATATACAATATATACAATATATACAATATATACAATATATACAATATATACAATATATACAATATATACAATATATACAATATATACAATATATACAATATATACAATATATACAATATATACAATATATACAATATATACAATATATACAATATATACAATATATACAATATATACAATATATACAATATATACAATATATACAATATATACAATATATACAATATATACAATATATACAATATATACAATATATACAATATATACAATATATACAATATATACAATATATACAATATATACAATATATACAATATATACAATATATACAATATATACAATATATACAATATATACAATATATACAATATATACAATATATACAATATATACAATATATACAATATATACAATATATACAATATATACAATATATACAATATATACAATATATACAATATATACAATATATACAATATATACAATATATACAATATATACAATATATACAATATATACAATATATACAATATATACAATATATACAATATATACAATATATACAATATATACAATATATACAATATATACAATATATACAAACAATATATACAATATATACAATATATACAATATATACAATATATACAATATATACAATATATACAATATATACAATATATACAATATATACAATATATACAATATATACAATATATACAATATATACAATATATACAATATATACAATATATACAATATATACAATATATACAATATATACAATATATACAATATATACAATATATACAATATATACAATATATACAATATATACAATATATACAATATATACAATATATACAATATATACAATATATACAATATATACAATATATACAATATATACAATATATACAATATATACAATATATACAATATATACAATATATACAATATATACAATATATACAATATATACAATATATACAATATATACAATATATACAATATATACAATATATACAATATATACAATATATACAATATATACAATATATACAATATATACAATATATACAATATATACAATATATACAATATATACAATATATACAATATATACAATATATACAATATATACAATATATACAATATATACAATATATACAATATATACAATATATACAATATATACAATATATACAATATATACAATATATACAATATATACAATATATACAATATATACAATATATACAATATATACAATATATACAATATATACAATATATACAATATATACAATATATACAATATATACAATATATACAATATATACAATATATACAATATATACAATATATACAATATATACAATATATACAATATATACAATATATACAATATATACAATATATACAATATATACAATATATACAATATATACAATATATACAATATATACAATATATACAATATATACAATATATACAATATATACAATATATACAATATATACAATATATACAATATATACAATATATACAATATATACAATATATACAATATATACAATATATACAATATATACAATATATAACAATATATACAATATATACAATATATACAATATATACAATATATACAATATATACAATATATACAATATATACAATATATACAATATATACAATATATACAATATATACAATATATACAATATATACAATATATACAATATATACAATATATACAATATATACAATATATACAATATATACAATATATACAATATATACAATATATACAATATATACAATATATACAATATATACAATATATACAATATATACAATATATACAATATATACAATATATACAATATATACAATATATACAATATATACAATATATACAATATATACAATATATACAATATATACAATATATACAATATATACAATATATACAATATATACAATATATACAATATATACAATATATACAATATATACAATATATACAATATATACAATATATACAATATATACAATATATACAATATATACAATATATACAATATATACAATATATACAATCTATACAATCTATACAATCTATACAATCTATACAATCTATACAATCTATACAATCTATACAATCTATACAATCTATACAATCTATACAATCTATACAATCTATACAATCTATACAATATATACAATATATACAATATATACAATATATACAATATATACAATATATACAATATATACAATATATACAATATATACAATATATACAATATATACAATATATACAATATATACAATATATACAATATATACAATATATACAATATATACAATATATACAATATATACAATATATACAATATATACAATATATACAATATATACAATATATACAATATATACAATATATACAATATATACAATATATACAATATATACAATATATACAATATATACAATATATACAATATATACAATATATACAATATATACAATATATACAATATATACAATATATACAATATATACAATATATACAATATATACAATATATACAATACAATATATACAATATATACAATATATACAATATATACAATATATACAATATATACAATATATACAATATATACAATATATACAATATATACAATATATACAATATATACAATATATACAATATATACAATATATACAATATATACAATATATACAATATATACAATATATACAATATATACAATATATACAATATATACAATATATACAATATATACAATATATACAATATATACAATATATACAATATATACAATATATACAATATATACAATATATACAATATATACAATATATACAATATATACAATATATACAATATATACAATATATACAATATATACAATATATACAATATATACAATATATACAATATATACAATATATACAATATATACAATATATACAATATATACAATATATACAATATATACAATATATACAATATATACAATATATACAATATATACAATATATACAATATATACAATATATACAATAACAATATATACAATATATACAATATATACAATATATACAATATATACAATATATACAATATATACAATATATACAATATATACAATATATACAATATATACAATATATACAATATATACAATATATACAATATATACAATATATACAATATATACAATATATACAATATATACAATATATACAATATATACAATATATACAATATATACAATATATACAATATATACAATATATACAATATATACAATATATACAATATATACAATATATACAATATATACAATATATACAATATATACAATATATACAATATATACAATATATACAATATATACAATATATACAATATATACAATATATACAATATATACAATATATACAATATATACAATATATACAATATATACAATATATACAATATATACAATATATACAATATATACAATATATACAATATATACAATATATACAATATATACAATATATACAATATATACAATAATATATACAATATATACAATATATACAATATATACAATATATACAATATATACAATATATACAATATATACAATATATACAATATATACAATATATACAATATATACAATATATACAATATATACAATATATACAATATATACAATATATACAATATATACAATATATACAATATATACAATATATACAATATATACAATATATACAATATATCCAATATATACAATATATCCAATATATCCAATATATCCAATATATCCAATATATACAATATATCCAATATATACAATATATCCAATATATACAATATATCCAATATATACAATATATACAATATATCCAATATATACAATATATCCAATATATACAATATATCCAATATATACAGTATATACAATATATACAATATATACAATATATACAATATATACAATATATACAATATATACAATATATACAATATATACAATATATACAATATATACAATATATACAATATATACAATATATACAATATATACAATATATACAATATATACAATATATACAATATATACAATATATACAATATATACAATATATACAATATATACAATATATACAATATATACAATATATACAATATATACAATATATACAATATATACAATATATACAATATATACAATATATACAATATATACAATATATACAATATATACAATATATACAATATATACAATATATACAATATATACAATATATACAATATATACAATATATACAATATATACAATATATACAATATATACAATATATACAATATATACAATATATACAATATATACAATATATACAATATATACAATATATACAATATATACAATATATACAATATATACAATATATACAATATATACAATATATACAATATATACAATATATACAATATATACAATATATACAATATATACAATATATACAATATATACAATATATACAATATATACAATATATACAATACAATATATACAATATATACAATATATACAATATATACAATATATACAATATATACAATATATACAATATATACAATATATACAATATATACAATATATACAATATATACAATATATACAATATATACAATATATACAATATATACAATATATACAATATATACAATATATACAATATATACAATATATACAATATATACAATATATACAATATATACAATATATACAATATATACAATATATACAATATATACAATATATACAATATATACAATATATACAATATATACAATATATACAATATATACAATATATACAATATATACAATATATACAATATATACAATATATACAATATATACAATATATACAATATATACAATATATACAATATATACAATATATACAATATATACAATATATACAATATATACAATATATACAATATATACAATATATACAATATATACAATATATACAATATATACAATATACAATATACAATATATACAATATATACAATATATACAATATATACAATATATACAATATATACAATATATACAATATATACAATATATACAATATATACAATATATACAATATATACAATATATACAATATATACAATATATACAATATATACAATATATACAATATATACAATATATACAATATATACAATATATACAATATATACAATATATACAATATATACAATATATACAATATATACAATATATACAATATATACAATATATACAATATATACAATATATACAATATATACAATATATACAATATATACAATATATACAATATATACAATATATACAATATATACAATATATACAATATATACAATATATACAATATATACAATATATACAATATATACAATATATACAATATATACAATATATACAATATATACAATATATACAATATATACAATATATACAATATATACAATATATACAATATATACAATATATAACAATATATACAATATATACAATATATACAATATATACAATATATACAATATATACAATATATACAATATATACAATATATACAATATATACAATATATACAATATATACAATATATACAATATATACAATATATACAATATATACAATATATACAATATATACAATATATACAATATATACAATATATACAATATATACAATATATACAATATATACAATATATACAATATATACAATATATACAATATATACAATATATACAATATATACAATATATACAATATATACAATATATACAATATATACAATATATACAATATATACAATATATACAATATATACAATATATACAATATATACAATATATACAATATATACAATATATACAATATATACAATATATACAATATATACAATATATACAATATATACAATATATACAATATATACAATATATACAATATATACAATATATACAATATATACAATATATACAATTTATACAATATATACAATATATACAATATATACAATATATACAATATATACAATATATACAATATATACAATATATACAATATATACAATATATACAATATATACAATCTATACAATATATACAATATATACAATATATACAATATATACAATATATACAATATATACAATATATACAATATATACAATATATACAATATATACAATATATACAATATATACAATATATACAATATATACAATATATACAATATATACAATATATACAATATATACAATATATACAATATATACAATATATACAATATATACAATATATACAATATATACAATATATACAATATATACAATATATACAATATATACAATATATACAATATATACAATATATACATATATACAATATATACAATATATACAATATATACAATATATACAATATATACAATATATACAATATAATACATTATGTACATAATAATACAATATATACAATATAATATATACAATATATACAATATATACAATATATACAATATATACAATATATACAATATATACAATATATACAATATATACAATATATACAATATATACAATATATACAATATATACAATATATACAATATATACAATATATACAATATATACAATATATACAATATATACAATATATACAATATATACAATATATACAATATATACAATATATACAATATATACAATATATACAATATATACAATATATACAATATATACAATATATACAATATATACAATATATACAATATATACAATATATACAATATATACAATATATACAATATATACAATATATACAATATATACAATATATACAATATATACAATATATACAATATATACAATATATACAATATATACAATATATACAATATATACAATATATACAATATATACAATATATACAATATATACAATATATACAATATATACAATATATACAATATATACAATATTATACAATATATACAATATATACACAATATATACAATATATACACAATATATACAATATATACAATATATACAATATATACAATATATACAATATATACAATATATACAATATATACAATATATACAATATATACAATATATACAATATATACAATATATACAATATATACAATATATACAATATATACAATATATACAATATATACAATATATACAATATATACAATATATACAATATATACAATATATACAATATATACAATATATACAATATATACAATATATACAATATATACAATATATACAATATATACAATATATACAATATATACAATATATACAATATATACAATATATACAATATATACAATATATACAATATATACAATATATACAATATATACAATATATACAATATATACAATATATACAATATATACAATATATACAATATATACAATATATACAATATATACAATATATACAATATATACAATATATATACAATATATACAATATATACAATATATACAATATATACAATATATACAATATATACAATATATACAATATATACAATATATACAATATATACAATATATACAATATATACAATATATACAATATATACAATATATACAATATATACAATATATACAATATATACAATATATACAATATATACAATATATACAATATATACAATATATACAATATATACAATATATACAATATATACAATATATACAATATATACAATATATACAATATATACAATATATACAATATATACAATATATACAATATATACAATATATACAATATATACAATATATACAATATATACAATATATACAATATATACAATATATACAATATATACAATATATACAATATATACAATATATACAATATATACAATATATACAATATATACAATATATACAATATATACAATATATACAATATATACAATATATACAATATATACAATATATAATATACAATATATACAATATATACAATATATACAATATATACAATATATACAATATATACAATATATACAATATATACAATATATACAATATATACAATATATACAATATATACAATATATACAATATATACAATATATACAATATATACAATATATACAATATATACAATATATACAATATATACAATATATACAATATATACAATATATACAATATATACAATATATACAATATATACAATATATACAATATATACAATATATACAATATATACAATATATACAATATATACAATATATACAATATATACAATATATACAATATATACAATATATACAATATATACAATATATACAATATATACAATATATACAATATATACAATATATACAATATATACAATATATACAATATATACAATATATACAATATATACAAAATAAAATACAATATATACAATATATACAAAATAAAATACAATATATACAATATATACAATATAAAATACAATATATACAATATATACAATATATACAATATATACAATATATACAATATATACAATATATACAATATATACAATATATACAATATATACAATATATACAATATACACAATATATACAATATATACAATATATACAATATATACAATATATACAATATATACAATATATACAATATATACAATATATACAATATATACAATATATACAATATATACAATATATACAATATATACAATATATACAATATATACAATATATACAATATATACAATATATACAATATATACAATATATACAATATATACAATATATACAATATATACAATATATACAATATATACAATATATACAATATATACAATATATACAATATATACAATATATACAATATATACAATATATACAATATATACAATATATACAATATATACAATATATACAACATATACAATATATACAATATATACAATATATACAATATATACAATATATACAACATATACAATATATACAATATATACAATATATACAATATATACAATATATACAATATATACAATATATACAATATATACAATATATACAATATATACAATATATACAATATATACAATATATACAATATATACAATATATACAATATATACAATATATACAATATATACAATATATACAATATATACAATATATACAATATATACAATATATACAATATATACAATATATACAATATATACAATATATACAATATATACAATATATACAATATATACAATATATACAATATATACAATATATACAATATATACAATATATACAATATATACAATATATACAATATATACAATATATACAATATATACAATATATACAATATATACAATATATACAATATATACAATATATACAATATATACAATATATACAATATATACAATATATACAATATATACAATATATACAATATATACAATATATACAATATATACAATACAATATATACAATATATACAATATATACAATATATACAATATATACAATATATACAATATATACAATATATACAATATATACAATATATACAATATATACAATATATACAATATATACAATATATACAATATATACAATATATACAATATATACAATATATACAATATATACAATATATACAATATATACAATATATACAATATATACAATATATACAATATATACAATATATACAATATATACAATATATACAATATATACAATATATACAATATATACAATATATACAATATATACAATATATACAATATATACAATATATACAATATATACAATATATACAATATATACAATATATACAATATATACAATATATACAATATATACAATATATACAATATATACAATATATACAATATATACAATATATACAATATATACAATATATACAATATATACAATATATACAATATATACAATATATACAATATATACAATAATATATACAATATATACAATATATACAATATATACAATATATACAATATATACAATATATACAATATATACAATATATACAATATATACAATATATACAATATATACAATATATACAATATATACAATATATACAATATATACAATATATACAATATATACAATATATACAATATATACAATATATACAATATATACAATATATACAATATATACAATATATACAATATATACAATATATACAATATATACAATATATACAATATATACAATATATACAATATATACAATATATACAATATATACAATATATACAATATATACAATATATACAATATATACAATATATACAATATATACAATATATACAATATATACAATATATACAATATATACAATATATACAATATATACAATATATACAATATATACAATATATACAATATATACAATATATACAATATATACAATATATACAATATATACAATATATACAATATATACAATATATACAATATATACAATATATACAATATATACAATATATACAATATATACAATATATACAATATATACAATATATACAATATATACAATATATACAATATATACAATATATACAATATATACAATATATACAATATATACAATATATACAATATATACAATATATACAATATATACAATATATACAATATATACAATATATACAATATATACAATATATACAATATATACAATATATACAATATATACAATATATACAATATATACAATATATACAATATATACAATATATACAATATATACAATATATACAATATATACAATATATACAATATATACAATATATACAATATATACAATATATACAATATATACAATATATACAATATATACAATATATACAATATATACAATATATACAATATATACAATATATACAATATATACAATATATACAATATATACAATATATACAATATATACAATATATACATATATACAATATATACAATATATACAATATATACAATATATACAATATATACAATATATACAATATATACAATATATACAATATATACAATATATACAATATATACAATATATACAATATATACAATATATACAATATATACAATATATACAATATATACAATATATACAATATATACAATATATACAATATATACAATATATACAATATATACAATATATACAATATATACAATATATACAATATATACAATATATACAATATATACAATATATACAATATATACAATATATACAATATATACAATATATACAATATATACAATATATACAATATATACAATATATACAATATATACAATATATACAATATATACAATATATACAATATATACAATATATACAATATATACAATATATACAATATATACAATATATACAATATATACAATATATACAATATATACAATATATACAATATATACAATATATACAATATATTACAATATATACAATATATTGTACAATATATACAATATATACAATATATACAATATATACAATATATACAATATATACAATATATACAATATATACAATATATACAATATATACAATATATACAATATATACAATATATACAATATATACAATATATACAATATATACAATATATACAATATATACAATATATACAATATATACAATATATACAATATATACAATATATACAATATATACAATATATACAATATATACAATATATACAATATATACAATATATACAATATATACAATATATACAATATATACAATATATACAATATATACAATATATACAATATATACAATATATACAATATATACAATATATACAATATATACAATATATACAATATATACAATATATACAATATATACAATATATACAATATATACAATATATACAATATATACAATATATACAATATATACAATATATACAATATATACAATATATACAATACAATATATACAATATATACAATATATACAATATATACAATATATACAATATATACAATATATACAATATATACAATATATACAATATATACAATATATACAATATATACAATATATACAATATATACAATATATACAATATATACAATATATACAATATATACAATATATACAATATATACAATATATACAATATATACAATATATACAATATATACAATATATACAATATATACAATATATACAATATATACAATATATACAATATATACAATATATACAATATATACAATATATACAATATATACAATATATACAATATATACAATATATACAATATATACAATATATACAATATATACAATATATACAATATATACAATATATACAATATATACAATATATACAATATATACAATATATACAATATATACAATATATACAATATATACAATATATACAATATATACAATATATACAATATATACAATATATACAATATATACAATATATACAATATATACAATATATACAATATATACAATATATACAATATATACAATATATACAATATATACAATATATACAATATATACAATATATACAATATATACAATATATACAATATATACAATATATACAATATATACAATATATACAATATATACAATATATACAATATATACAATATATACAATATATACAATATATACAATATATACAATATATACAATATATACAATATATACAATATATACAATATATACAATATATACAATATATACAATATATACAATATATACAATATATACAATATATACAATATATACAATATATACAATATATACAATATATACAATATATACAATATATACAATATATACAATATATACAATATATACAATATATACAATATATACAATATATACAATATATACAATATATACAATATATACAATATATACAATATATACAATATATACAATATATACAATATATACAATATATACAATATATACAATATATACAATATATACAATATATACAATATATACAATATATACAATATATACAATATATACAATATATACAATATATACAATATATACAATATATACAATATATACAATATATACAATATATACAATATATACAATATATACAATATATACAATATATACAATATATACAATATATACAATATATACAATATATACAATATATACAATATATACAATATATACAATATATACAATATATACAATATATACAAATATATACAATATATACAATATATACAATATATACAATATATACAATATATACAATATATACAATATATACAATATATACAATATATACAATATATACAATATATACAATATATACAATATATACAATATATACAATATATACAATATATACAATATATACAATATATACAATATATACAATATATACAATATATACAATATATACAATATATACAATATATACAATATATACAATATATACAATATATACAATATATACAATATATACAATATATACAATATATACAATATATACAATATATACAATATATACAATATATACAATATATACAAATATACAATATATACAATATATACAATATATACAATATATACAATATATACAATATATACAATATATACAATATATACAATATATACAATATATACAATATATACAATATATACAATATATACAATATATACAATATATACAATATATACAATATATACAATATATACAATATATACAATATATACAATATATACAATATATACAATATATACAATATATACAATATATACAATATATACAATATATACAATATATACAATATATACAATATATACAATATATACAATATATACATATATACAATATATACAATATATACAATATATACAATATATACAATATATACAATATATACAATATATACATATATACAATATATACAATATATACAATATATACAATATATACAATATATACAATATATACAATATATACAATATATACAATATATACAATATATACAATATATACAATATATACAATATATACTAATATATATACAATATATACAATATATACAATATATACAATATATACAATATATACAATATATACAATATATACAATATATACAATATATACAATATATACAATATACAATATACAATATATACAATATATACAATATATACAATATATACAATATATACAATATATACAATATATACAATATATACAATATATACAATATATACAATATATACAATATATACAATATATACAATATATACAATATATACAATATATACAATATATACAATATATACAATATATACAATATATACAATATATACAATATATACAATATATACAATATATACAATATATACAATATATACAATATATACAATATATACAATATATACAATATATACAATATATACAATATATACAATATATACAATATATACAATATATACAATATATACAATATATACAATATATACAATATATACAATATATACAATATATACAATATATACAATATATACAATATATACAATATATACAATATATACAATATATACAATATATACAATATATACAATATATACAATATATACAATATATACAATATATACAATATATACAATATATACAATATATACAATATATACAATATATACAATATATACAATATATACAATATATACAATATATACAATATATACAATATATACAATATATACAATATATACAATATATACAATATATACAAAATATACAATATATACAATATATACAATATATACAATATATACAATATATACAATATATACAATATATACAATATATACAATATATACAATATATACAAAATATACAATATATACAATATATACAATATATACAATATATACAATATATACAATATATACAATATATACAATATATACAATATATACAATATATACAATATATACAATATATACAATATATACAATATATACAATATATACAATATATACAATATATACAATATATACAATATATACAATATATACAATATATACAATATATACAATATATACAATATATACAATATATACAATATATACAATATATACAATATATACAATATATACAATATATACAATATATACAAATTTATACAAATATATACAATATATACAATATATACAATATATACAATATATACAATATATACAATATATACAATATATACAATATATACAATATATACAATATATACAATATATACAATATATACAATATATACAATATATACAATATATACAATATATACAATATATACAATATATACAATATATACAATATATACAATATATACAATATATACAATATATACAATATATACAATATATACAATATATACAATATATACAATATATACAATATATACAATATATACAATATATACAATATATACAATATATACAATATATACAATATATACAATATATACAATATATACAATATATACAATATATACAATATATACAATATATACAATATATACAATATATACAATATATACAATATATACAATATATACAATATATACAATATATACAATATATACAATATATACAATATATACAATATATACAATATATACAATATATACAATATATACAATATATACAATATATACAATATATACAATATATACAATATATACAATATATACAATATATACAATATATATACAATATATACAATATATACAATATATACAATATATACAATATATACAATATATACAATATATACAATATATACAATATATACAATATATACAATATATACAATATATATACAATATATACAATATATACAATATATACAATATATACAATATATACAATATATACAATATATACAATATATACAATATATACAATATATACAATATATACAATATATACAATATATACAATATATACAATATATACAATATATACAATATATACAATATATACAATATATACAATATATACAATATATACAATATATACAATATATACAATATATACAATATAACAATATATACAATATAATATATACAATATATACAATATATACAATATATACAATATATATACAATATGTACAATACATACAATATGTAAAATATATACAATATATACAATATATACAATATATACAATATATACAATATGTACAATACATACAATATATACAATATATACAATATGTACAATATATACAATATATACAATATATACAATATATACAATATATACAATATATACAATATATACAATATATACAATATATACAATATATACAATATATACAATATATACAATATATACAATATATACAACATATACAATATATACAATATATACAATATATACAATATATACAATATATACAATATATACAATATATACAATATATACAATATATACAATATATACAATATATACAATATATACAAATATATACAATATATACAATATATACAATATATACAATATATACAATATATACAATATATACAATATATACAATATATACAATATATACAATATATACAATATATACAATATATACAATATATACAATATATACAATATATACAATATATACAATATATACAATATATACAATATATACAATATATACAATATATACAATATATACAATATATACAATATATACAATATATACAATATATACAATATATACAATATATACAATATATACAATATATACAATATATACAATATATACAATATATACAATATATACAATATATACAATATATACAATATATACAATATATACAATATATACAATATATACAATATATACAATATATACAATATATACAATATATACAATATATACAATATATACAATATATACAATATATACAATATATACAATATATACAATATATACAATATATACAATATATACAATATATACAATATATACAATATATACAATATATACAATATATACAATATATACAATATATATACAATATATACAATATATACAATATATACAATATATACAATATATACAATATATACAATATATACAATATATACAATATATACAATATATACAATATATACAATATATACAATATATACAATATATACAATATATACAATATATACAATATATACAATATATACAATATATACAATATATACAATATATACAATATATACAATATATACAATATATACAATATATACAATATATACAATATATACAATATATACAATATATACAATATATACAATATATACAATATATACAATATATACAATATATACAATATATACAATATATACAATATATACAATATATACAATATATACAATATATACAATATATACAATATATACAATATATACAATATATACAATATATACAATATATACAATATATACAATATATACAATATATACAATATATACAATATATACAATATATACAATATATACAATATATACAATATATACAATATATACAATATATACAATATATACAATATATACAATATATACAATATATACAATATATACAATATATACAATATATACAATATATACAATATATACAATATATACAATATATACAATATATACAATATATACAATATATACAATATATACAATATATACAATATATACAATATATACAATATATACAATATATACAATATATACAATATATACAATATATACAATATATACAATATATACAATATATACAATATATACAATATATACAATATATACAATATATACAATATATACAATATATACAATATATACAATATATACAATATATACAATATATACAATATATACAATATATACAATATATACAATATATACAATATATACAATATATACAATATATACAATATATACAATATATACAATATATACAATATATACAATATATACAATATATACAATATATACAATATATACAATATATACAATATATACAATATATACAATATATACAATATATACAATATATACAATATATACAATATATACAATATATACAATATATACAATATATACAATATATACAATATATACAATATATACAATATATACAATATATACAATATATACAATATATACAATATATACAATATATACAATATATACAATATATACAATATATACAATATATACAATATATACAATATATACAATATATACAATATATACAATATATACAATATATACAATATATACAATATATACAATATATACAATATATACAATATATACAATATATACAATATATACAATATATACAATATATACAATATATACAATATATACAATATATACAATATATACAATATATACAATATATACAATATATACAATATATACAATATATACAATATATACAATATATACAATATATACAATATATACAATATATACAATATATACAATATATACAATATATACAATATATACAATATATACAATATATACAATATATACAATATATACAATATATACAATATATACAATATATACAATATATACAATATATACAATATATACAATATATACAATATATACAATATATACAATATATACAATATATACAATATATACAATATATACAATATATACAATATATACAATATATACAATATATACAATATATACAATATATACAATATATACAATATATACAATATATACAATATATACAATATATACAATATATACAATATATACAATATATACAATATATACAATATATACAATATATACAATATATACAATATATACAATATATACAATATATACAATATATACAATATATACAATATATACAATATATACAATATATACAATATATACAATATATACAATATATACAATATATACAATATATACAATATATACAATATATACAATATATACAATATATACAATATATACAATATATACAATATATACAATATATACAATATATACAATATATACAATATATACAATATATACAATATATACAATATATACAATATATACAATATATACAATATATACAATATATACAATATATACAATATATACAATATATACAATATATACAATATATACAATATATACAATATATACAATATATACAATATATACAATATATACAATATATACAATATATACAATATATACAATATATACAATATATACAATATATACAATATATACAATATATACAATATATACAATATATACAATATATACAATATATACAATATATACAATATATACAATATATACAATATATACAATATATACAATATATACAATATATACAATATATACAATATATACAATATATACAATATATACAATATATACAATATATACAATATATACAATATATACAATATATACAATATATACAATATATACAATATATACAATATATACAATATATACAATATATACAATATATACAATATATACAATATATACAATATATACAATATATACAATATATACAATATATACAATATATACAATATATACAATATATACAATATATACAATATATACAATATATACAATATATACAATATATACAATATATACAATATATACAATATATACAATATATACAATATATACAATATATACAATATATACAATATATACAATATATACAATATATACAATATATACAATATATACAATATATACAATATATACAATATATACAATATATACAATATATACAATATATACAATATATACAATATATACAATATATACAATATATACAATATATACAATATATACAATATATACAATATATACAATATATACAATATATACAATATATACAATATATACAATATATACAATATATACAATATATACAATATATACAATATATACAATATATACAATATATACAATATATACAATATATACAATATATACAATATATACAATATATACAATATATACAATATATACAATATATACAATATATACAATATATACAATATATACAATATATACAATATATACAATATATACAATATATACAATATATACAATATATACAATATATACAATATATACAATATATACAATATATACAATATATACAATATATACAATATATACAATATATACAATATATACAATATATACAATATATACAATATATACAATATATACAATATATACAATATATACAATATATACAATATATACAATATATACAATATATACAATATATACAATATATACAATATATACAATATATACAATATATACAATATATACAATATATACAATATATACAATATATACAATATATACAATATATACAATATATACAATATATACAATATATACAATATATACAATATATACAATATATACAATATATACAATATATACAATATATACAATATATACAATATATACAATATATACAATATATACAATATATACAATATATACAATATATACAATATATACAATATATACAATATATACAATATATACAATATATACAATATATACAATATATACAATATATACAATATATACAATATATACAATATATACAATATATACAATATATACAATATATACAATATATACAATATATACAATATATACAATATATACAATATATACAATATATACAATATATACAATATATACAATATATACAATATATACAATATATACAATATATACAATATATACAATATATACAATATATACAATATATACAATATATACAATATATACAATATATACAATATATACAATATATACAATATATACAATATATACAATATATACAATATATACAATATATACAATATATACAATATATACAATATATACAATATATACAATATATACAATATATACAATATATACAATATATACAATATATACAATATATACAATATATACAATATATACAATATATACAATATATACAATATATACAATATATACAATATATACAATATATACAATATATACAATATATACAATATATACAATATATACAATATATACAATATATACAATATATACAATATATACAATATATACAATATATACAATATATACAATATATACAATATATACAATATATACAATATATACAATATATACAATATATACAATATATACAATATATACAATATATACAATATATACAATATATACAATATATACAATATATACAATATATACAATATATACAATATATACAATATATACAATATATACAATATATACAATATATACAATATATACAATATATACAATATATACAATATATACAATATATACAATATATACAATATATACAATATATACAATATATACAATATATACAATATATACAATATATACAATATATACAATATATACAATATATACAATATATACAATATATACAATATATACAATATATACAATATATACAATATATACAATATATACAATATATACAATATATACAATATATACAATATATACAATATATACAATATATACAATATATACAATATATACAATATATACAATATATACAATATATACAATATATACAATATATACAATATATACAATATATACAATATATACAATATATACAATATATACAATATATACAATATATACAATATATACAATATATACAATATATACAATATATACAATATATACAATATATACAATATATACAATATATACAATATATACAATATATACAATATATACAATATATACAATATATACAATATATACAATATATACAATATATACAATATATACAATATATACAATATATACAATATATACAATATATACAATATATACAATATATACAATATATACAATATATACAATATATACAATATATACAATATATACAATATATACAATATATACAATATATACAATATATACAATATATACAATATATACAATATATACAATATATACAATATATACAATATATACAATATATACAATATATACAATATATACAATATATACAATATATACAATATATACAATATATACAATATATACAATATATACAATATATACAATATATACAATATATACAATATATACAATATATACAATATATACAATATATACAATATATACAATATATACAATATATACAATATATACAATATATACAATATATACAATATATACAATATATACAATATATACAATATATACAATATATACAATATATACAATATATACAATATATACAATATATACAATATATACAATATATACAATATATACAATATATACAATATATACAATATATACAATATATACAATATATACAATATATACAATATATACAATATATACAATATATACAATATATACAATATATACAATATATACAATATATACAATATATACAATATATACAATATATACAATATATACAATATATACAATATATACAATATATACAATATATACAATATATACAATATATACAATATATACAATATATACAATATATACAATATATACAATATATACAATATATACAATATATACAATATATACAATATATACAATATATACAATATATACAATATATACAATATATACAATATATACAATATATACAATATATACAATATATACAATATATACAATATATACAATATATACAATATATACAATATATACAATATATACAATATATACAATATATACAATATATACAATATATACAATATATACAATATATACAATATATACAATATATACAATATATACAATATATACAATATATACAATATATACAATATATACAATATATACAATATATACAATATATACAATATATACAATATATACAATATATACAATATATACAATATATACAATATATACAATATATACAATATATACAATATATACAATATATACAATATATACAATATATACAATATATACAATATATACAATATATACAATATATACAATATATACAATATATACAATATATACAATATATACAATATATACAATATATACAATATATACAATATATACAATATATACAATATATACAATATATACAATATATACAATATATACAATATATACAATATATACAATATATACAATATATACAATATATACAATATATACAATATATACAATATATACAATATATACAATATATACAATATATACAATATATACAATATATACAATATATACAATATATACAATATATACAATATATACAATATATACAATATATACAATATATACAATATATACAATATATACAATATATACAATATATACAATATATACAATATATACAATATATACAATATATACAATATATACAATATATACAATATATACAATATATACAATATATACAATATATACAATATATACAATATATACAATATATACAATATATACAATATATACAATATATACAATATATACAATATATACAATATATACAATATATACAATATATACAATATATACAATATATACAATATATACAATATATACAATATATACAATATATACAATATATACAATATATACAATATATACAATATATACAATATATACAATATATACAATATATACAATATATACAATATATACAATATATACAATATATACAATATATACAATATATACAATATATACAATATATACAATATATACAATATATACAATATATACAATATATACAATATATACAATATATACAATATATACAATATATACAATATATACAATATATACAATATATACAATATATACAATATATACAATATATACAATATATACAATATATACAATATATACAATATATACAATATATACAATATATACAATATATACAATATATACAATATATACAATATATACAATATATACAATATATACAATATATACAATATATACAATATATACAATATATACAATATATACAATATATACAATATATACAATATATACAATATATACAATATATACAATATATACAATATATACAATATATACAATATATACAATATATACAATATATACAATATATACAATATATACAATATATACAATATATACAATATATACAATATATACAATATATACAATATATACAATATATACAATATATACAATATATACAATATATACAATATATACAATATATACAATATATACAATATATACAATATATACAATATATACAATATATACAATATATACAATATATACAATATATACAATATATACAATATATACAATATATACAATATATACAATATATACAATATATACAATATATACAATATATACAATATATACAATATATACAATATATACAATATATACAATATATACAATATATACAATATATACAATATATACAATATATACAATATATACAATATATACAATATATACAATATATACAATATATACAATATATACAATATATACAATATATACAATATATACAATATATACAATATATACAATATATACAATATATACAATATATACAATATATACAATATATACAATATATACAATATATACAATATATACAATATATACAATATATACAATATATACAATATATACAATATATACAATATATACAATATATACAATATATACAATATATACAATATATACAATATATACAATATATACAATATATACAATATATACAATATATACAATATATACAATATATACAATATATACAATATATACAATATATACAATATATACAATATATACAATATATACAATATATACAATATATACAATATATACAATATATACAATATATACAATATATACAATATATACAATATATACAATATATACAATATATACAATATATACAATATATACAATATATACAATATATACAATATATACAATATATACAATATATACAATATATACAATATATACAATATATACAATATATACAATATATACAATATATACAATATATACAATATATACAATATATACAATATATACAATATATACAATATATACAATATATACAATATATACAATATATACAATATATACAATATATACAATATATACAATATATACAATATATACAATATATACAATATATACAATATATACAATATATACAATATATACAATATATACAATATATACAATATATACAATATATACAATATATACAATATATACAATATATACAATATATACAATATATACAATATATACAATATATACAATATATACAATATATACAATATATACAATATATACAATATATACAATATATACAATATATACAATATATACAATATATACAATATATACAATATATACAATATATACAATATATACAATATATACAATATATACAATATATACAATATATACAATATATACAATATATACAATATATACAATATATACAATATATACAATATATACAATATATACAATATATACAATATATACAATATATACAATATATACAATATATACAATATATACAATATATACAATATATACAATATATACAATATATACAATATATACAATATATACAATATATACAATATATACAATATATACAATATATACAATATATACAATATATACAATATATACAATATATACAATATATACAATATATACAATATATACAATATATACAATATATACAATATATACAATATATACAATATATACAATATATACAATATATACAATATATACAATATATACAATATATACAATATATACAATATATACAATATATACAATATATACAATATATACAATATATACAATATATACAATATATACAATATATACAATATATACAATATATACAATATATACAATATATACAATATATACAATATATACAATATATACAATATATACAATATATACAATATATACAATATATACAATATATACAATATATACAATATATACAATATATACAATATATACAATATATACAATATATACAATATATACAATATATACAATATATACAATATATACAATATATACAATATATACAATATATACAATATATACAATATATACAATATATACAATATATACAATATATACAATATATACAATATATACAATATATACAATATATACAATATATACAATATATACAATATATACAATATATACAATATATACAATATATACAATATATACAATATATACAATATATACAATATATACAATATATACAATATATACAATATATACAATATATACAATATATACAATATATACAATATATACAATATATACAATATATACAATATATACAATATATACAATATATACAATATATACAATATATACAATATATACAATATATACAATATATACAATATATACAATATATACAATATATACAATATATACAATATATACAATATATACAATATATACAATATATACAATATATACAATATATACAATATATACAATATATACAATATATACAATATATACAATATATACAATATATACAATATATACAATATATACAATATATACAATATATACAATATATACAATATATACAATATATACAATATATACAATATATACAATATATACAATATATACAATATATACAATATATACAATATATACAATATATACAATATATACAATATATACAATATATACAATATATACAATATATACAATATATACAATATATACAATATATACAATATATACAATATATACAATATATACAATATATACAATATATACAATATATACAATATATACAATATATACAATATATACAATATATACAATATATACAATATATACAATATATACAATATATACAATATATACAATATATACAATATATACAATATATACAATATATACAATATATACAATATATACAATATATACAATATATACAATATATACAATATATACAATATATACAATATATACAATATATACAATATATACAATATATACAATATATACAATATATACAATATATACAATATATACAATATATACAATATATACAATATATACAATATATACAATATATACAATATATACAATATATACAATATATACAATATATACAATATATACAATATATACAATATATACAATATATACAATATATACAATATATACAATATATACAATATATACAATATATACAATATATACAATATATACAATATATACAATATATACAATATATACAATATATACAATATATACAATATATACAATATATACAATATATACAATATATACAATATATACAATATATACAATATATACAATATATACAATATATACAATATATACAATATATACAATATATACAATATATACAATATATACAATATATACAATATATACAATATATACAATATATACAATATATACAATATATACAATATATACAATATATACAATATATACAATATATACAATATATACAATATATACAATATATACAATATATACAATATATACAATATATACAATATATACAATATATACAATATATACAATATATACAATATATACAATATATACAATATATACAATATATACAATATATACAATATATACAATATATACAATATATACAATATATACAATATATACAATATATACAATATATACAATATATACAATATATACAATATATACAATATATACAATATATACAATATATACAATATATACAATATATACAATATATACAATATATACAATATATACAATATATACAATATATACAATATATACAATATATACAATATATACAATATATACAATATATACAATATATACAATATATACAATATATACAATATATACAATATATACAATATATACAATATATACAATATATACAATATATACAATATATACAATATATACAATATATACAATATATACAATATATACAATATATACAATATATACAATATATACAATATATACAATATATACAATATATACAATATATACAATATATACAATATATACAATATATACAATATATACAATATATACAATATATACAATATATACAATATATACAATATATACAATATATACAATATATACAATATATACAATATATACAATATATACAATATATACAATATATACAATATATACAATATATACAATATATACAATATATACAATATATACAATATATACAATATATACAATATATACAATATATACAATATATACAATATATACAATATATACAATATATACAATATATACAATATATACAATATATACAATATATACAATATATACAATATATACAATATATACAATATATACAATATATACAATATATACAATATATACAATATATACAATATATACAATATATACAATATATACAATATATACAATATATACAATATATACAATATATACAATATATACAATATATACAATATATACAATATATACAATATATACAATATATACAATATATACAATATATACAATATATACAATATATACAATATATACAATATATACAATATATACAATATATACAATATATACAATATATACAATATATACAATATATACAATATATACAATATATACAATATATACAATATATACAATATATACAATATATACAATATATACAATATATACAATATATACAATATATACAATATATACAATATATACAATATATACAATATATACAATATATACAATATATACAATATATACAATATATACAATATATACAATATATACAATATATACAATATATACAATATATACAATATATACAATATATACAATATATACAATATATACAATATATACAATATATACAATATATACAATATATACAATATATACAATATATACAATATATACAATATATACAATATATACAATATATACAATATATACAATATATACAATATATACAATATATACAATATATACAATATATACAATATATACAATATATACAATATATACAATATATACAATATATACAATATATACAATATATACAATATATACAATATATACAATATATACAATATATACAATATATACAATATATACAATATATACAATATATACAATATATACAATATATACAATATATACAATATATACAATATATACAATATATACAATATATACAATATATACAATATATACAATATATACAATATATACAATATATACAATATATACAATATATACAATATATACAATATATACAATATATACAATATATACAATATATACAATATATACAATATATACAATATATACAATATATACAATATATACAATATATACAATATATACAATATATACAATATATACAATATATACAATATATACAATATATACAATATATACAATATATACAATATATACAATATATACAATATATACAATATATACAATATATACAATATATACAATATATACAATATATACAATATATACAATATATACAATATATACAATATATACAATATATACAATATATACAATATATACAATATATACAATATATACAATATATACAATATATACAATATATACAATATATACAATATATACAATATATACAATATATACAATATATACAATATATACAATATATACAATATATACAATATATACAATATATACAATATATACAATATATACAATATATACAATATATACAATATATACAATATATACAATATATACAATATATACAATATATACAATATATACAATATATACAATATATACAATATATACAATATATACAATATATACAATATATACAATATATACAATATATACAATATATACAATATATACAATATATACAATATATACAATATATACAATATATACAATATATACAATATATACAATATATACAATATATACAATATATACAATATATACAATATATACAATATATACAATATATACAATATATACAATATATACAATATATACAATATATACAATATATACAATATATACAATATATACAATATATACAATATATACAATATATACAATATATACAATATATACAATATATACAATATATACAATATATACAATATATACAATATATACAATATATACAATATATACAATATATACAATATATACAATATATACAATATATACAATATATACAATATATACAATATATACAATATATACAATATATACAATATATACAATATATACAATATATACAATATATACAATATATACAATATATACAATATATACAATATATACAATATATACAATATATACAATATATACAATATATACAATATATACAATATATACAATATATACAATATATACAATATATACAATATATACAATATATACAATATATACAATATATACAATATATACAATATATACAATATATACAATATATACAATATATACAATATATACAATATATACAATATATACAATATATACAATATATACAATATATACAATATATACAATATATACAATATATACAATATATACAATATATACAATATATACAATATATACAATATATACAATATATACAATATATACAATATATACAATATATACAATATATACAATATATACAATATATACAATATATACAATATATACAATATATACAATATATACAATATATACAATATATACAATATATACAATATATACAATATATACAATATATACAATATATACAATATATACAATATATACAATATATACAATATATACAATATATACAATATATACAATATATACAATATATACAATATATACAATATATACAATATATACAATATATACAATATATACAATATATACAATATATACAATATATACAATATATACAATATATACAATATATACAATATATACAATATATACAATATATACAATATATACAATATATACAATATATACAATATATACAATATATACAATATATACAATATATACAATATATACAATATATACAATATATACAATATATACAATATATACAATATATACAATATATACAATATATACAATATATACAATATATACAATATATACAATATATACAATATATACAATATATACAATATATACAATATATACAATATATACAATATATACAATATATACAATATATACAATATATACAATATATACAATATATACAATATATACAATATATACAATATATACAATATATACAATATATACAATATATACAATATATACAATATATACAATATATACAATATATACAATATATACAATATATACAATATATACAATATATACAATATATACAATATATACAATATATACAATATATACAATATATACAATATATACAATATATACAATATATACAATATATACAATATATACAATATATACAATATATACAATATATACAATATATACAATATATACAATATATACAATATATACAATATATACAATATATACAATATATACAATATATACAATATATACAATATATACAATATATACAATATATACAATATATACAATATATACAATATATACAATATATACAATATATACAATATATACAATATATACAATATATACAATATATACAATATATACAATATATACAATATATACAATATATACAATATATACAATATATACAATATATACAATATATACAATATATACAATATATACAATATATACAATATATACAATATATACAATATATACAATATATACAATATATACAATATATACAATATATACAATATATACAATATATACAATATATACAATATATACAATATATACAATATATACAATATATACAATATATACAATATATACAATATATACAATATATACAATATATACAATATATACAATATATACAATATATACAATATATACAATATATACAATATATACAATATATACAATATATACAATATATACAATATATACAATATATACAATATATACAATATATACAATATATACAATATATACAATATATACAATATATACAATATATACAATATATACAATATATACAATATATACAATATATACAATATATACAATATATACAATATATACAATATATACAATATATACAATATATACAATATATACAATATATACAATATATACAATATATACAATATATACAATATATACAATATATACAATATATACAATATATACAATATATACAATATATACAATATATACAATATATACAATATATACAATATATACAATATATACAATATATACAATATATACAATATATACAATATATACAATATATACAATATATACAATATATACAATATATACAATATATACAATATATACAATATATACAATATATACAATATATACAATATATACAATATATACAATATATACAATATATACAATATATACAATATATACAATATATACAATATATACAATATATACAATATATACAATATATACAATATATACAATATATACAATATATACAATATATACAATATATACAATATATACAATATATACAATATATACAATATATACAATATATACAATATATACAATATATACAATATATACAATATATACAATATATACAATATATACAATATATACAATATATACAATATATACAATATATACAATATATACAATATATACAATATATACAATATATACAATATATACAATATATACAATATATACAATATATACAATATATACAATATATACAATATATACAATATATACAATATATACAATATATACAATATATACAATATATACAATATATACAATATATACAATATATACAATATATACAATATATACAATATATACAATATATACAATATATACAATATATACAATATATACAATATATACAATATATACAATATATACAATATATACAATATATACAATATATACAATATATACAATATATACAATATATACAATATATACAATATATACAATATATACAATATATACAATATATACAATATATACAATATATACAATATATACAATATATACAATATATACAATATATACAATATATACAATATATACAATATATACAATATATACAATATATACAATATATACAATATATACAATATATACAATATATACAATATATACAATATATACAATATATACAATATATACAATATATACAATATATACAATATATACAATATATACAATATATACAATATATACAATATATACAATATATACAATATATACAATATATACAATATATACAATATATACAATATATACAATATATACAATATATACAATATATACAATATATACAATATATACAATATATACAATATATACAATATATACAATATATACAATATATACAATATATACAATATATACAATATATACAATATATACAATATATACAATATATACAATATATACAATATATACAATATATACAATATATACAATATATACAATATATACAATATATACAATATATACAATATATACAATATATACAATATATACAATATATACAATATATACAATATATACAATATATACAATATATACAATATATACAATATATACAATATATACAATATATACAATATATACAATATATACAATATATACAATATATACAATATATACAATATATACAATATATACAATATATACAATATATACAATATATACAATATATACAATATATACAATATATACAATATATACAATATATACAATATATACAATATATACAATATATACAATATATACAATATATACAATATATACAATATATACAATATATACAATATATACAATATATACAATATATACAATATATACAATATATACAATATATACAATATATACAATATATACAATATATACAATATATACAATATATACAATATATACAATATATACAATATATACAATATATACAATATATACAATATATACAATATATACAATATATACAATATATACAATATATACAATATATACAATATATACAATATATACAATATATACAATATATACAATATATACAATATATACAATATATACAATATATACAATATATACAATATATACAATATATACAATATATACAATATATACAATATATACAATATATACAATATATACAATATATACAATATATACAATATATACAATATATACAATATATACAATATATACAATATATACAATATATACAATATATACAATATATACAATATATACAATATATACAATATATACAATATATACAATATATACAATATATACAATATATACAATATATACAATATATACAATATATACAATATATACAATATATACAATATATACAATATATACAATATATACAATATATACAATATATACAATATATACAATATATACAATATATACAATATATACAATATATACAATATATACAATATATACAATATATACAATATATACAATATATACAATATATACAATATATACAATATATACAATATATACAATATATACAATATATACAATATATACAATATATACAATATATACAATATATACAATATATACAATATATACAATATATACAATATATACAATATATACAATATATACAATATATACAATATATACAATATATACAATATATACAATATATACAATATATACAATATATACAATATATACAATATATACAATATATACAATATATACAATATATACAATATATACAATATATACAATATATACAATATATACAATATATACAATATATACAATATATACAATATATACAATATATACAATATATACAATATATACAATATATACAATATATACAATATATACAATATATACAATATATACAATATATACAATATATACAATATATACAATATATACAATATATACAATATATACAATATATACAATATATACAATATATACAATATATACAATATATACAATATATACAATATATACAATATATACAATATATACAATATATACAATATATACAATATATACAATATATACAATATATACAATATATACAATATATACAATATATACAATATATACAATATATACAATATATACAATATATACAATATATACAATATATACAATATATACAATATATACAATATATACAATATATACAATATATACAATATATACAATATATACAATATATACAATATATACAATATATACAATATATACAATATATACAATATATACAATATATACAATATATACAATATATACAATATATACAATATATACAATATATACAATATATACAATATATACAATATATACAATATATACAATATATACAATATATACAATATATACAATATATACAATATATACAATATATACAATATATACAATATATACAATATATACAATATATACAATATATACAATATATACAATATATACAATATATACAATATATACAATATATACAATATATACAATATATACAATATATACAATATATACAATATATACAATATATACAATATATACAATATATACAATATATACAATATATACAATATATACAATATATACAATATATACAATATATACAATATATACAATATATACAATATATACAATATATACAATATATACAATATATACAATATATACAATATATACAATATATACAATATATACAATATATACAATATATACAATATATACAATATATACAATATATACAATATATACAATATATACAATATATACAATATATACAATATATACAATATATACAATATATACAATATATACAATATATACAATATATACAATATATACAATATATACAATATATACAATATATACAATATATACAATATATACAATATATACAATATATACAATATATACAATATATACAATATATACAATATATACAATATATACAATATATACAATATATACAATATATACAATATATACAATATATACAATATATACAATATATACAATATATACAATATATACAATATATACAATATATACAATATATACAATATATACAATATATACAATATATACAATATATACAATATATACAATATATACAATATATACAATATATACAATATATACAATATATACAATATATACAATATATACAATATATACAATATATACAATATATACAATATATACAATATATACAATATATACAATATATACAATATATACAATATATACAATATATACAATATATACAATATATACAATATATACAATATATACAATATATACAATATATACAATATATACAATATATACAATATATACAATATATACAATATATACAATATATACAATATATACAATATATACAATATATACAATATATACAATATATACAATATATACAATATATACAATATATACAATATATACAATATATACAATATATACAATATATACAATATATACAATATATACAATATATACAATATATACAATATATACAATATATACAATATATACAATATATACAATATATACAATATATACAATATATACAATATATACAATATATACAATATATACAATATATACAATATATACAATATATACAATATATACAATATATACAATATATACAATATATACAATATATACAATATATACAATATATACAATATATACAATATATACAATATATACAATATATACAATATATACAATATATACAATATATACAATATATACAATATATACAATATATACAATATATACAATATATACAATATATACAATATATACAATATATACAATATATACAATATATACAATATATACAATATATACAATATATACAATATATACAATATATACAATATATACAATATATACAATATATACAATATATACAATATATACAATATATACAATATATACAATATATACAATATATACAATATATACAATATATACAATATATACAATATATACAATATATACAATATATACAATATATACAATATATACAATATATACAATATATACAATATATACAATATATACAATATATACAATATATACAATATATACAATATATACAATATATACAATATATACAATATATACAATATATACAATATATACAATATATACAATATATACAATATATACAATATATACAATATATACAATATATACAATATATACAATATATACAATATATACAATATATACAATATATACAATATATACAATATATACAATATATACAATATATACAATATATACAATATATACAATATATACAATATATACAATATATACAATATATACAATATATACAATATATACAATATATACAATATATACAATATATACAATATATACAATATATACAATATATACAATATATACAATATATACAATATATACAATATATACAATATATACAATATATACAATATATACAATATATACAATATATACAATATATACAATATATACAATATATACAATATATACAATATATACAATATATACAATATATACAATATATACAATATATACAATATATACAATATATACAATATATACAATATATACAATATATACAATATATACAATATATACAATATATACAATATATACAATATATACAATATATACAATATATACAATATATACAATATATACAATATATACAATATATACAATATATACAATATATACAATATATACAATATATACAATATATACAATATATACAATATATACAATATATACAATATATACAATATATACAATATATACAATATATACAATATATACAATATATACAATATATACAATATATACAATATATACAATATATACAATATATACAATATATACAATATATACAATATATACAATATATACAATATATACAATATATACAATATATACAATATATACAATATATACAATATATACAATATATACAATATATACAATATATACAATATATACAATATATACAATATATACAATATATACAATATATACAATATATACAATATATACAATATATACAATATATACAATATATACAATATATACAATATATACAATATATACAATATATACAATATATACAATATATACAATATATACAATATATACAATATATACAATATATACAATATATACAATATATACAATATATACAATATATACAATATATACAATATATACAATATATACAATATATACAATATATACAATATATACAATATATACAATATATACAATATATACAATATATACAATATATACAATATATACAATATATACAATATATACAATATATACAATATATACAATATATACAATATATACAATATATACAATATATACAATATATACAATATATACAATATATACAATATATACAATATATACAATATATACAATATATACAATATATACAATATATACAATATATACAATATATACAATATATACAATATATACAATATATACAATATATACAATATATACAATATATACAATATATACAATATATACAATATATACAATATATACAATATATACAATATATACAATATATACAATATATACAATATATACAATATATACAATATATACAATATATACAATATATACAATATATACAATATATACAATATATACAATATATACAATATATACAATATATACAATATATACAATATATACAATATATACAATATATACAATATATACAATATATACAATATATACAATATATACAATATATACAATATATACAATATATACAATATATACAATATATACAATATATACAATATATACAATATATACAATATATACAATATATACAATATATACAATATATACAATATATACAATATATACAATATATACAATATATACAATATATACAATATATACAATATATACAATATATACAATATATACAATATATACAATATATACAATATATACAATATATACAATATATACAATATATACAATATATACAATATATACAATATATACAATATATACAATATATACAATATATACAATATATACAATATATACAATATATACAATATATACAATATATACAATATATACAATATATACAATATATACAATATATACAATATATACAATATATACAATATATACAATATATACAATATATACAATATATACAATATATACAATATATACAATATATACAATATATACAATATATACAATATATACAATATATACAATATATACAATATATACAATATATACAATATATACAATATATACAATATATACAATATATACAATATATACAATATATACAATATATACAATATATACAATATATACAATATATACAATATATACAATATATACAATATATACAATATATACAATATATACAATATATACAATATATACAATATATACAATATATACAATATATACAATATATACAATATATACAATATATACAATATATACAATATATACAATATATACAATATATACAATATATACAATATATACAATATATACAATATATACAATATATACAATATATACAATATATACAATATATACAATATATACAATATATACAATATATACAATATATACAATATATACAATATATACAATATATACAATATATACAATATATACAATATATACAATATATACAATATATACAATATATACAATATATACAATATATACAATATATACAATATATACAATATATACAATATATACAATATATACAATATATACAATATATACAATATATACAATATATACAATATATACAATATATACAATATATACAATATATACAATATATACAATATATACAATATATACAATATATACAATATATACAATATATACAATATATACAATATATACAATATATACAATATATACAATATATACAATATATACAATATATACAATATATACAATATATACAATATATACAATATATACAATATATACAATATATACAATATATACAATATATACAATATATACAATATATACAATATATACAATATATACAATATATACAATATATACAATATATACAATATATACAATATATACAATATATACAATATATACAATATATACAATATATACAATATATACAATATATACAATATATACAATATATACAATATATACAATATATACAATATATACAATATATACAATATATACAATATATACAATATATACAATATATACAATATATACAATATATACAATATATACAATATATACAATATATACAATATATACAATATATACAATATATACAATATATACAATATATACAATATATACAATATATACAATATATACAATATATACAATATATACAATATATACAATATATACAATATATACAATATATACAATATATACAATATATACAATATATACAATATATACAATATATACAATATATACAATATATACAATATATACAATATATACAATATATACAATATATACAATATATACAATATATACAATATATACAATATATACAATATATACAATATATACAATATATACAATATATACAATATATACAATATATACAATATATACAATATATACAATATATACAATATATACAATATATACAATATATACAATATATACAATATATACAATATATACAATATATACAATATATACAATATATACAATATATACAATATATACAATATATACAATATATACAATATATACAATATATACAATATATACAATATATACAATATATACAATATATACAATATATACAATATATACAATATATACAATATATACAATATATACAATATATACAATATATACAATATATACAATATATACAATATATACAATATATACAATATATACAATATATACAATATATACAATATATACAATATATACAATATATACAATATATACAATATATACAATATATACAATATATACAATATATACAATATATACAATATATACAATATATACAATATATACAATATATACAATATATACAATATATACAATATATACAATATATACAATATATACAATATATACAATATATACAATATATACAATATATACAATATATACAATATATACAATATATACAATATATACAATATATACAATATATACAATATATACAATATATACAATATATACAATATATACAATATATACAATATATACAATATATACAATATATACAATATATACAATATATACAATATATACAATATATACAATATATACAATATATACAATATATACAATATATACAATATATACAATATATACAATATATACAATATATACAATATATACAATATATACAATATATACAATATATACAATATATACAATATATACAATATATACAATATATACAATATATACAATATATACAATATATACAATATATACAATATATACAATATATACAATATATACAATATATACAATATATACAATATATACAATATATACAATATATACAATATATACAATATATACAATATATACAATATATACAATATATACAATATATACAATATATACAATATATACAATATATACAATATATACAATATATACAATATATACAATATATACAATATATACAATATATACAATATATACAATATATACAATATATACAATATATACAATATATACAATATATACAATATATACAATATATACAATATATACAATATATACAATATATACAATATATACAATATATACAATATATACAATATATACAATATATACAATATATACAATATATACAATATATACAATATATACAATATATACAATATATACAATATATACAATATATACAATATATACAATATATACAATATATACAATATATACAATATATACAATATATACAATATATACAATATATACAATATATACAATATATACAATATATACAATATATACAATATATACAATATATACAATATATACAATATATACAATATATACAATATATACAATATATACAATATATACAATATATACAATATATACAATATATACAATATATACAATATATACAATATATACAATATATACAATATATACAATATATACAATATATACAATATATACAATATATACAATATATACAATATATACAATATATACAATATATACAATATATACAATATATACAATATATACAATATATACAATATATACAATATATACAATATATACAATATATACAATATATACAATATATACAATATATACAATATATACAATATATACAATATATACAATATATACAATATATACAATATATACAATATATACAATATATACAATATATACAATATATACAATATATACAATATATACAATATATACAATATATACAATATATACAATATATACAATATATACAATATATACAATATATACAATATATACAATATATACAATATATACAATATATACAATATATACAATATATACAATATATACAATATATACAATATATACAATATATACAATATATACAATATATACAATATATACAATATATACAATATATACAATATATACAATATATACAATATATACAATATATACAATATATACAATATATACAATATATACAATATATACAATATATACAATATATACAATATATACAATATATACAATATATACAATATATACAATATATACAATATATACAATATATACAATATATACAATATATACAATATATACAATATATACAATATATACAATATATACAATATATACAATATATACAATATATACAATATATACAATATATACAATATATACAATATATACAATATATACAATATATACAATATATACAATATATACAATATATACAATATATACAATATATACAATATATACAATATATACAATATATACAATATATACAATATATACAATATATACAATATATACAATATATACAATATATACAATATATACAATATATACAATATATACAATATATACAATATATACAATATATACAATATATACAATATATACAATATATACAATATATACAATATATACAATATATACAATATATACAATATATACAATATATACAATATATACAATATATACAATATATACAATATATACAATATATACAATATATACAATATATACAATATATACAATATATACAATATATACAATATATACAATATATACAATATATACAATATATACAATATATACAATATATACAATATATACAATATATACAATATATACAATATATACAATATATACAATATATACAATATATACAATATATACAATATATACAATATATACAATATATACAATATATACAATATATACAATATATACAATATATACAATATATACAATATATACAATATATACAATATATACAATATATACAATATATACAATATATACAATATATACAATATATACAATATATACAATATATACAATATATACAATATATACAATATATACAATATATACAATATATACAATATATACAATATATACAATATATACAATATATACAATATATACAATATATACAATATATACAATATATACAATATATACAATATATACAATATATACAATATATACAATATATACAATATATACAATATATACAATATATACAATATATACAATATATACAATATATACAATATATACAATATATACAATATATACAATATATACAATATATACAATATATACAATATATACAATATATACAATATATACAATATATACAATATATACAATATATACAATATATACAATATATACAATATATACAATATATACAATATATACAATATATACAATATATACAATATATACAATATATACAATATATACAATATATACAATATATACAATATATACAATATATACAATATATACAATATATACAATATATACAATATATACAATATATACAATATATACAATATATACAATATATACAATATATACAATATATACAATATATACAATATATACAATATATACAATATATACAATATATACAATATATACAATATATACAATATATACAATATATACAATATATACAATATATACAATATATACAATATATACAATATATACAATATATACAATATATACAATATATACAATATATACAATATATACAATATATACAATATATACAATATATACAATATATACAATATATACAATATATACAATATATACAATATATACAATATATACAATATATACAATATATACAATATATACAATATATACAATATATACAATATATACAATATATACAATATATACAATATATACAATATATACAATATATACAATATATACAATATATACAATATATACAATATATACAATATATACAATATATACAATATATACAATATATACAATATATACAATATATACAATATATACAATATATACAATATATACAATATATACAATATATACAATATATACAATATATACAATATATACAATATATACAATATATACAATATATACAATATATACAATATATACAATATATACAATATATACAATATATACAATATATACAATATATACAATATATACAATATATACAATATATACAATATATACAATATATACAATATATACAATATATACAATATATACAATATATACAATATATACAATATATACAATATATACAATATATACAATATATACAATATATACAATATATACAATATATACAATATATACAATATATACAATATATACAATATATACAATATATACAATATATACAATATATACAATATATACAATATATACAATATATACAATATATACAATATATACAATATATACAATATATACAATATATACAATATATACAATATATACAATATATACAATATATACAATATATACAATATATACAATATATACAATATATACAATATATACAATATATACAATATATACAATATATACAATATATACAATATATACAATATATACAATATATACAATATATACAATATATACAATATATACAATATATACAATATATACAATATATACAATATATACAATATATACAATATATACAATATATACAATATATACAATATATACAATATATACAATATATACAATATATACAATATATACAATATATACAATATATACAATATATACAATATATACAATATATACAATATATACAATATATACAATATATACAATATATACAATATATACAATATATACAATATATACAATATATACAATATATACAATATATACAATATATACAATATATACAATATATACAATATATACAATATATACAATATATACAATATATACAATATATACAATATATACAATATATACAATATATACAATATATACAATATATACAATATATACAATATATACAATATATACAATATATACAATATATACAATATATACAATATATACAATATATACAATATATACAATATATACAATATATACAATATATACAATATATACAATATATACAATATATACAATATATACAATATATACAATATATACAATATATACAATATATACAATATATACAATATATACAATATATACAATATATACAATATATACAATATATACAATATATACAATATATACAATATATACAATATATACAATATATACAATATATACAATATATACAATATATACAATATATACAATATATACAATATATACAATATATACAATATATACAATATATACAATATATACAATATATACAATATATACAATATATACAATATATACAATATATACAATATATACAATATATACAATATATACAATATATACAATATATACAATATATACAATATATACAATATATACAATATATACAATATATACAATATATACAATATATACAATATATACAATATATACAATATATACAATATATACAATATATACAATATATACAATATATACAATATATACAATATATACAATATATACAATATATACAATATATACAATATATACAATATATACAATATATACAATATATACAATATATACAATATATACAATATATACAATATATACAATATATACAATATATACAATATATACAATATATACAATATATACAATATATACAATATATACAATATATACAATATATACAATATATACAATATATACAATATATACAATATATACAATATATACAATATATACAATATATACAATATATACAATATATACAATATATACAATATATACAATATATACAATATATACAATATATACAATATATACAATATATACAATATATACAATATATACAATATATACAATATATACAATATATACAATATATACAATATATACAATATATACAATATATACAATATATACAATATATACAATATATACAATATATACAATATATACAATATATACAATATATACAATATATACAATGTATACAATATATACAATATATACAATATATACAATATATACAATATATACAATATATACAATATATACAATATATACAATATATACAATGTATACAATATATACAATATATACAATATATACAATATATACAATATATACAATATATACAATATATACAACATATATAATATATACAATATATAAGTTAACTAAGTTAACTAACCGGACTGATCGTCCGCTTATCAGCACCGGTCAAATTGCTGACCAAGCATTTGGCCGGAAGCTCGAGCATAGCCGGCTCTGCACTTTGGCAGAGGCCGCTATGAAGCTTTTTTCCTTTGTTAGCTTTAAGCAGTTCGTTTTGGACATTTGAATAAAAAAGAGCACTAGCTCATGAACCCAACAACTCCGGCAATCCGTCGTTATCTTTATATCTGACATTAGCAATCTGAGTCCCTAGGCCAGATGCCCTAAGGAAGACAGTCATCTTCCCATCGTAATCGTCGTAAATCTTCAAGTGGATTTATCACCCTCTGCCCTCGCACGAGGGACACCTAGACATCCATCGGCCAACCGGCATACTCACCAGAGACTGCAGCGAGGGATCGCCCCGCGGCACCAGAACTTGAATACTGATCCCCCTGCGGCACCAGAACTTTAATAATTGGCACCCAACTAAGGATTACTACCCACAAAACTACAAACTATGTAAGTGAGCCCCCCGTTCCAAACTACCAGCTGCATTTACATAGAGTTTCAAATATTTAAAATATTTGTGTGATTTACATAAAAATATAAGAGAATCTGAATTTCCATAACAATTCTACTGCCTATATGTGTTGTGAATATTAAATGTTTGTTGCTATAATGAAATTTAAATATCGAATTTGAATTTTGATTGACTGTGTGGTTAAATTACTTGGACACTGTCACAAGTATTTATGAACTTGTAATTTTCATTCTGTTATGTGCATCATCGGGACACTATCATTTCGCTTGAACTCGAATTCTCTGCACTGGCCCCACAGCCGTCTCGGCCCTTCCTATCGCTGCCCCGACACCCGATACAGCAGCGCAGGCATTGCTGTGGCAATTTTTTGCCTCTTATATATCTCTTTGTCTTTGCTGTTACGATTTGTTTGTCATTTATACATTTGTTTGGCTTAGCGGATGCAAGCTCCCCGCGAACCCCTCACCTTATCATTGCTGGACGAACCCACGGCTCCACTCAACGAGTCTCGGCCAATGTTATTAGACGCCGACTCAGCCCTCGCGACCCCTCGCCGTACTAGTGCTCCCTATGGGCAATACGACTTGAGTGTTTACACACTCAGCTCCTCATGAGCAATTCATTCCGACAGTATAGGAATTCAAAACCGTTCGCTAGCGACTCAGAGTCCGAAGGCGACGATTCTAGAGAAAACTCTGTACGTAAAAATATATCAGCCAACTCATTTATTGCATATAAAATGTCTCTCGAAACAGAACAAATTAAAACTCTCATAAGGGCGTTACAAGAACAAGCCGTAGAGAGTCAACGCAGGGAATGTGACCTGCGCAAAACAATTCAGGAACTTGCCGGCCAAATCGCGGCTATACAGATTACCCCTGTGCAAACTGCAACTCCCCTGATTAAAATCTACAAACCAGTAGAAATATATTGCCCGGTCGATTGCCCGGAAACATTAGATGCCGTTAAATGTCTCCCAGACTTTATGGGGACACAGGAGACATACGTCTCCAGGCGGCAAGCGGCAAATGCCGCATACCATATGTTCAGGAGATATCAAGATGGCTCCAAACATTATCAAGCTGTAGTCATTATCAGGAGTAAAATTAAAGGCCCTGCTGATGCAGTTCTTTCGTCCTTTGGGACCGTACTGAATTTCGATGCGATCATAAGTCGTCTCGATTTTACATACAGCGATAAACGCCCGATACATGTTATCGAGCAGGAGCTTGGCACCCTCAGACAGGGTAGCCAGACGCTCCTTCAGTATTATGACGAGGTTGAGAAAAAACTCACCTTGCTGACCAACAAGGCAACTATGTCTTACGAAGCGTCGGCAGCGGCGGTTCTATGTGAGAAGTTCCGGGATGACGCTTTGAGAGTTTTCATTTCGGGACTCAGGCGCAACCTCACGGATGTGCTATTTGCGGCAAAGCCGAAAGACATGCCATCAGCACTCGCCTTGGCGCAAGAAGTGGAGTCCAACCACGAGCGGTACACCTTCGCAACTTCGTTTGCACAAAGCCAAGAGAATAGGGACCGTAGGCAATATCCTAAAGTGCAGGAGCGCCAGCAGGCCCCCCCACAAGCCAGCTCACAGGGAAGTGCCGGGAGGAACCCGCACTTTACTAAGCAGCATAGGGCACAGGTGCACTCCGCTCCACGTAGCAACCGACTGGCTCGAGAAAACACGCCGGAACCCATGGACATTGACCCGTCATTGTCCAGGATGCAGCCATCTCGCGCCCCGGCTTACCCGAAATCGAAGCCGGCCACGTCTGGCCGCTCAGTCCCGCCTAAAAGGCAAACTGTCAACCATGTGGCCCAGGCCTCGGATGATTCCGACAAGGCTTATACCACCGCAGCCTCTAGTGCAGCGGTTAAAGTCGACGATGATGCCATCCCAGAGTATGACTCGGATGCCATTAATTTTTTAGGGGAAAGTCCCTGCTACCCGTCATCAGACGAAGAGTAGCAGGGATTGACATGAAAATACTGGTTGACACGGGCGCGTCAAAAAATTTCATCCGACCATTTAAGGGTTTGAAAGGCGTTCGCCCGGTAGAGTCCCCATTTGCAATCCATTCGATTCATGGTGTGACTACAATCACAAAAAAATGTTTTGTGTCTATTTTTAACCTTAAAGCTACCTTTGTCCTACTACCAGATTTGACCTCCTTCGACGCGATCATTGGCCTAGACCTGCTAAAACAGGCCGCCGCGTCGCTTTGCCTAGCTTCCGGCCAGCTCCAATGGGGCTCCGAAGCAGAGCAGATTGACTTTCACACGTGCCCCGATGTCAATTTTACCAACGTAGATTGCTCGGACGCACCGCCCTTAATTAAGGGTGAATTTTTGAAAATGCTCGGGAATAGGAAAAAAGCTTTTGCTGATCCTAATGAGGCTCTTCCTTACAATACGTCGGTGGTAGCAACCATCCGGACGATTGATGAGGAGCCCATTTATGCCAAGTTATACCCATATCCCATGGGAGCAGCTGACTTCGTCAACGGCGAAATTCAGGAACTGCTGAAAAATGGCATAATCCAGAAGTCGAAGTCCCCCTACAATAACCCAATATGGGTCGTAGACAAAAAGGGCACCGACGAAGCGGGCAACAAAAAAATGCGTTTGGTACTGGACTTCCGCAAACTGAACGAAAGGACGGTACCAGACAGATACCCCATGCCAAATATCTCAATGATATTGGGGAATCTCGGCAAGGCCAGGTACTTCACGACACTCGATCTGAAGTCTGGCTATCACCAAATCACGCTCGCCGAACGCGACCGTGAGAAAACGTCATTCTCAGTAAACGGAGGGAAGTATGAGTTTCGAAGACTGCCATTCGGACTCAGGAATGCTGCAAGCATCTTCCAGAGAACAATCGACGATATCCTGCGGGAGCAGATCGGCAAGTTCTGCTACGTTTATGTCGACGACGTCATCATCTTTTCGGAAGATGAAAATGCCCATGTTAAGCACGTAGATTGGGTTCTGAAGAGCCTATATGATGCAAACATGAGGATATCGGCAGAAAAGTCACGTTTTTTTAAGAAATGCGTGAGCTTCCTTGGGTTCATCGTCACCAAAAACGGTGCAGCGACTGACCCAGAAAGGGTCAGAGCCATAAAAGAATTTCCAGAGCCCACAAATGTATTTGAGGTAAGGTCATTCTTGGGCTTGGCCAGCTACTATCGATGCTTTATCAAAGATTTCGCATCAATAGCGAGGCCCATTTCGGACATTCTTAAGGGCGAGAACGGGAGTGTTAGCCGACACAGGTCCAGGAGTATCAACGTAGAATTTTCCGAAGCGCAACAACGTGCCTTCAAAAACTTCGTAACATTTTGGCGTCTAAGGACGTCATCCTTAGATACCCTGATTACAGAAAAGCGTTTGATCTAACGACGGACGCTTCGGCCTACGGCATTGGCGCAGTGCTGTCCCAAGAGGGACGCCCCATTACAATGATCTCTAGGACATTGTGCGACAGAGAGGTTAACTACGCTACCAATGAAAGGGAGCTATTAGCCATAGTCTGGGCGTTAGCCAAATTGCGACACTACCTTTACGCGGTCAAAGAAATAAACATCTTTACCGACCACCAACCTTTGACGTTTGCGGTATCGGAATCCAATCCGAACGCCAAGATCAAGAGGTGGAAAGCACGCATCGATGAGTCCGGCGCAAGAATGTTTTACAAGCCCGGAAAAAATAATCTCGTTGCAGATGCCCTCTCGAGGCAACAACTCAACGTTGTTGAAAACAAGGAACCTGAGTCGTGCGCGGCCACGGTGCACAGTGAGCTTTCGCTCACATACACGATCGAGTCTACGGACAAACCCGTAAATTGCTTCAAGAACCAAATAATTTTAGAAGAGGCGCGCTCCCCTTGGAAACGCACTTTTATACTATTTGGAAATAAGAGGCGTCACTCGATCAACTTCTCGTGCAAACAGACTTTGCTAGAGGAACTTGCCAACACCATTATCCCTAATGGTGTGAATGCCTTCCACTGTGATCTTCACACGTTGGCACAAATCCAGGACGAGGTGGTCCGACAATTTCCGGCCACAAAATTCTGGTATTGCAAAAAAAGGGTCACCGACATTTTCGCGGTGGAAGAGAGGAAAGAAATCCTCACCGCAGAGCACAACAGAGCTCACAGGTCGGCCCAAGAGAATGTGAAGCAGGTACTCTCCGAGTACAACTTCCCCAAGTTGACTAAATTGGCGAGCGAGATAGCTGCCAATTGCAAAACCTGTGCCAAGGCGAAATATGATAGACATCCAAAGAAACAGGAGCTCGGTGAAATACCAATCCCGGGCCACTTAGGAGAAATATTGCATATCGATATTTTCTCAAAGGATAGGAAATACTTCCTCACCTGTGTGGACAAGTTTTCGAAATTCGCCATGGTGCAGCCGATCCCGTCTAGAACCATAGAGGATCTAAAACCACCCCTGCTTCAACTTATGAATGTTTTCCCCAAAGCCAAAGCCATCTACTGCGACAATGAACCATCATTGAAATCGCACACAATAGTGGCCATGCTGGAAAACCATTTCGGCGTCAGCATCTCGAATGCACCGCCCCTCCATAGCGTCTCCAACGGACAAGTGGAACGCTTCCACAGCACGTTGGTCGAGCTCGCTAGATGCCTAAAAATCGATAAAGGCATAAATGACACGGTGGAGTTGATCTTGCTGGCCACAGCGAGATATAACAAGTCCATCCACTCTGTCATTAATAAGAAACCGGCCGAGGTCATGCGGGCAGATCCGGACGATCCACAAAGTGATGTCCAGGAAAAAATAAAAAACGCCCAAAATTTGACAAGAAACCGAGAAAACGCCTCTCGGCGGAACAGAGTCTTCCAGGTCGGCGATAAAGTCCTAGTAAAGTCAAACAGACGACTAGGCAACAAACTCACTCCCTTATGTGAGGAGAGAACTATCGCGGCAGACTTGGGGACCACAGTCCTAATTAAAGGGAGGGTGGTCCAGAAAGACAACCTCAAGTAACCCGAACAGAGCCCAGTTGTGGCTCCTCCGGAGTTTTTTTCATTATTTTCATTTGTAGCCACTTGGCATAAGTTTTTTTATTTGTTTTTTACTCATAGCCACTTGGCATAAGTTTTCATTATTTTTCGCTTCCCATAGCCACTTGGCGTAAGTTTTTCTCATATTCTTCATTATTCATAGCCACTCGGCTTAATTTTCTAACATCTAATTTACTTCCTCTTATTCGTGTATTGGTGGTGGGCAACTCCATTTCGAATATTTATTAATCAACCACACATATTACAGGTCGTTTACAACGCTTCTACTTTGTCTCCTGGCAGTGGCATCGGCCCACGTCACAGATTACACCCAGGCAAATTATATTCCCGTCATTGACGGCCAAGTCCTAGTCTGGGAGGAATATGCCTACGTTAGGCACTCGGCTAACCTCTCTGAGTATAGGCGAGTGATTGACGAAACCAACGGTATGGTTGATATGTTCCCCCAGTCCGATATGAAGAAACTCCTGAGCATTGACATCGCTCACCTTCGTGACATGCTTGACTCGTTGAGCGTCCATCACAGAGTGGCCAGGAGCCTAGACTTCTTGGGAACTGCGTTGAAGGTTGTCGCAGGGACACCTGACGCAGAAGACTTTGAGAATATAAAGTTCACCGAGGCAAGGCTAATTGATGCACATAATAGCCAAATCGAAATTAATACTAAAACACAAGTTCGAATTAACGAACTTACCGACACTGTCAATCAGCTTTTGAAGATTTCCAAAAATAAGCAAGTCGATACAGGCCATCTTTACGAAATGCTATTAACACGCAATAGAATCATTGTCATGGAACTTCAGAACCTTTTGCTTACAATCACACTCGCAAAAATAAACGTAGTTAGTCCAGTCTTCCTGGACCATGCAGACTTGAAGAATGTTTGAGGCGAGGAGCCCACCAACACCCCCATAAGGGAAATTTTGTCCGTTGCGTCCGTAAAGGTTTTACAATCCCTTAACGTTTTGCATTTTATTATAAAATTCCACAAGATTGTTATGGCCTGTAATAAGATCACCGTCTTCCCAGTGGCTCACCATGATACGGTATTGAGATTAGAGGATAACGTGGTGGCAGAATGCAACGGAGAAATCCGTACTGTAAAGAACTGCTCCAGATCACCCGGGGCGACATTTTGCCAGTTATTTACGGTTAGCTCGTGTGCCCAAGAACTCCACGCTGGAGGCATGGCACATTGCAACACTCAGCAGAGCGACCTACATGCTATCACATACGTCGATGAAGGAATTATTATCATCAATGATAGACCAGCACTCGTGCGTGTGGATAATGGAACAACCATCCACGTTAAAGGTACGCACCTAATAACATTCATTATGAGTGCCATGGTCAATGAGACCGTCTTCACAAGCCACGACATGGTCCAGAAAAGGTCACCGGAAGTGGCTACCTCTCCTGTCCTTAATATCTCGATGAAACACGAGATCCTGAGCCTCCCGTACCTTCACCGCTTGAGTGAAAGGAATTTGGAGCAGATCAGGAAATTCGAGAGAGCCGTCGACGGATACCGGCTAAGTCAGATAGCGCTAATTGCAGGAGCAATTTTCTGCGCTCTCATCTGCATCGGCCTAACTTGCCAACGAGCCATTAGGGTCAAGAAATCCACAGCCCAACTTAAGGAAGTACTCGCCAAAATAGGGTCGGCCCCTCAATCTTGAGGGGGGAGTAGTTAACTAAGTTAACTAACCGGACTGATTGTCCGCTTATCAGCACCGGTCAAATTGCTGACCAAGCATTTGGCCGGAAGCTGGAGCATAGCCGGCAGAGCTCTGCACTTTGGCAGAGGCCGCTATGAAGCTTTTTTCCTTTGTTAGCTTTAAGCAGTTCGTTTTGGACGTTTGAATAAAAAAGAGCACTAGCTCATGAACCCAACAACTCCGGCAATCCGTCGTTATCTTTATATCTGACATTAGCAATCTGAGTCCCTAGGCCAGATGCCCTAAGGAAGACAGTCATCTTCCCATCGTAATCGTCGTAAATCTTCAAGTGGATTTATCACCCTCTGCCCCCGCACGAGGGACACCTAGACATCCATCGGCCAACCGGCATACTCACCAGAGACTGCAGCGAGGGATCGCCCCGCGGCACCAGAACTTGAATACTGATCCCCCTGCGGCACCAGAACTTTAATAATTGGCACCCAGCCCCCCGTTCCAAACTACCAGCTGCATTTACATAGAGTTTCAAATATTTAAAATATTTGTGTGATTTACATAAAAATATAAGAGAATCTGAATTTCCATAACAATTCTACTGCCTATATGTGTTGTGAATATTAAATGTATGTTGCTATAATGAAATTTAAATATCGAATTTGAATTTTGATTGACTGTGTGGTTAAATTACTTGGACACTGTCACAAGTATTTATGAACTTGTAATTTTCATTCTGTTATGTGCATCATCGGGACACTGTCATTTCGCTTGAACTCGAATTCTCTGCACTGGCCCCACAGCCGTCTCGGCCCTTCCTATCGCTGCCCCGACACCCGATACAGCAGCGCAGGCATTGCTGTGGCAATTTTTTGCCTTTTATATATCTCTTTGTCTTCGCTGTTACGATTTGTTTGTCATTTATACATTTGTTTTGCTTAGCGGATGCAAGCTCCCCGCGAACCCCTCACCTTATCATTGCTGGACGAACCCACGGCTCCACTCAACGAGTCTCGGCCAATGTTATTAGACGCCGACTCAGCCCTCGCGACCCCTCGCCGTACTAGTGCTCCCTATGGGCAATACGACTTGAGTGTTTACACACTCAGCTCCTCATGAGCAATTCATTCCGACAGTATAGGAATTCAAAACCGTTCGCTAGCGACTCAGAGTCCGAAGGCGACGATTCTAGAGAAAACTCTGTACGTAAAAATATATCAGCCAACTCATTTATTGCATATAAAATGTCTCTCGAAACAGAACAAATTAAAACTCTCATAAGGGCGTTACCTGCGCAAAACAATTCAGGAACTTGCCGACCAAGTCGCGGCTATACAGATTGCCCCTGTGCAAACTGCAACTCCCCTGATTAAAATCTACAAACCAGTAGAAATCACCGGACTGGTCGATTGCCCGGAAACATTAGATGCCGTTAAATGTCTCCCAGACTTTATGGGGACACAGGAGACATACGTCTCCTGGCGGCAAGCGGCAAATGCCGCATACCATATGTTCAGGAGATATCAAGATAGCTCCAAACATTATCAAGCTGTAGTCATTATCAGGAGCAAAATTAAAGGCCCTGCTGATGCAGTTCTTTCGTCCTTTGGGACCGTACTGAATTTCGATGCGATCATAAGTCGTCTCGATTTTACATACAGCGATAAACGCACGATACATGTTATCGAGCAGGAGCTTGGCACCCTCAGACAGGGTAGCCAGACGCTCCTTCAGTATTATGACGAGGTTGAGAAAAAACTCACCTTGCTGACCAACAAGGCAACTATGTCTTACGAAGCGTCGGCAGCGGCGGTTCTATGTGAGAAGTTCCGGGATGACGCTTTGAGAGTTTTCATTTCGGTACTCAGGCGCAACCTCACGGATGTGCTATTTGCGGCAAAGCCGAAAGACATGCCATCAGCACTCGCCTTGGCGCAAGAAGTGGAGTCCAACCACGAGCGGTACACCTTCGCAACTTCGTTTGCACAAAGCCAAGAGAATAGGGACCGTAGGCAATATCCTAAAGTGCAGGAGCGCCAGCAGGCCCCCCCACAAACCAGCTCACAGGGAAGTGCCGGGAGGAACCCGCACTTTACTAAGCAGCATAGGGCACAGGTGCACTCCGCTCCACGTAGCAACCGAGTGGCTCGAGAAAACACGCCGGAACCCATGGACATTGACCCGTCATTGTCCAGGATGCAGCCATCTCGCGCCCCGGCTTACCCGAAATCGAAGCCGGCCACGTCTGGCCGCTCAGTCCCGCCTAAAAGGCAAACTGTCAACCATGTGGCCCAGGGATTGACATGAAACTACTGGTTGACACGGGCGCGTCAAAAAATTTCATCCGACCATTTAAGGGTTTGAAAGGCGTTCGCCCGGTAGAGTCCCCATTTGCAATCCATTCGATTCATGGTGTGACTACAATCACAAAAAAATGTTTTGTGTCTATTTTTAACCTTAAAGCTACCTTTTTCCTACTACCAGATTTGACCTCCTTCGACGCGATCATTGGCCTAGACCTGCTAAAACAGGCCGCCGCGTCGCTTTGCCTAGCTTCCGGCCAGCTCCAATGGGGCTCCGAAGCAGAGCAGATTGACTTTCACACGTGCCCCGATGTCAATTTTACCAACGTAGATTGCTCGGACGCACCGCCCTTAATTAAGGGTGAATTTTTGAAAATGCTCGGGAATAGGAAAAAAGCTTTTGCTGATCCTAATGAGGCTCTTCCTTACAATACGTCGGTGGTAGCAACCATCCGGACGATTGATGAGGAGCCCATTTATGCCAAGTTATACCCATATCCCATGGGAGCAGCTGACTTCGTCAACGGCGAAATTCAGGAACTGCTGAAAAATGGCATAATCCAGAAGTCGAAGTCCCCCTACAATAACCCAATATGGGTCGTAGACAAAAAGGGCACCGACGAAGCGGGCAACAAAAAAATGCGTTTGGTACTGGACTTCCGCAAACTGAACGAAAGGACGGTACCAGACAGATACCCCATGCCAAATATCTCAATGATATTGGGGAATCTCGGCAAGGCCAGGTACTTCACGACACTCGATCTGAAGTCTGGCTATCACCAAATCACGCTCGCCGAACGCGACCGTGAGAAAACGTCATTCTCAGTAAACGGAGGGAAGTATGAGTTTCGAAGACTGCCATTCGGACTCAGGAATGCTGCAAGCATCTTCCAGAGAACAATCGACGATATCCTGCGGGAGCAGATCGGCAAGTTCTGCTACGTTTATGTCGACGACGTCATCATCTTTTCGGAAGATGAAAATGCCCATGTTAAGCACGTAGATTGGGTTCTGAAGAGCCTATATGATGCAAACATGAGGATATCGGCAGAAAAGTCACGTTTTTTTAAGAAATGCGTGAGCTTCCTTGGGTTCATCGTCACCAAAAACGGTGCAGCGACTGACCCAGAAAGGGTCAGAGCCATAAAAGAATTTCCAGAGCCCACAAATGTATTTGAGGTAAGGTCATTCTTGGGCTTGGCCAGCTACTATCGATGCTTTATCAAAGATTTCGCATCAATAGCGAGGCCCATTTCGGACATTCTTAAGGGCGAGAACGGGAGTGTTAGCCGACACAGGTCCAGGAGTATCAAGGTAGAATTTTCCGAAGCGCAACAACGTGCCTTCGAAAAACTTCGTAACATTTTGGCGTCTGAGGACGTCATCCTTAGATACCCTGATTACAAAAAAGCGTTTGATCTAACGACGGACGCTTCGGCCTACGGCATTGGCGCAGTGCTGTCCCAAGAGGGACGCCCCATTACAATGATCTCTAGGACATTGTGCGACAGAGAGGTTAACTACGCTACCAATGAAAGGGAGCTATTAGCCATAGTCTGGGCGTTAGCCAAATTGCGACACTACCTTTACGCGGTCAAAGAAATAAACATCTTTACCGACCACCAACCTTTGACGTTTGCGGTATCGGAATCCAATCCGAACGCCAAGATCAAGAGGTGGAAAGCACGCATCGATGAGTCCGGCGCAAGAATGTTTTACAAGCCCGGAAAAAATAATCTCGTTGCAGATGCCCTCTCGAGGCAACAACTCAACGTTGTTGAAAACAAGGAACCTGAGTCGTGCGCGGCCACGGTGCACAGTGAGCTTTCGCTCACATACACGATCGAGTCTACGGACAAACCCGTAAATTGCTTCAAGAACCAAATAATTTTAGAAGAGGCGCGCTCCCCTTGGAAACGCACTTTTATACTATTTGGAAATAAGAGGCGTCACTCGATCAACTTCTCGTGCAAACAGACTTTGCTAGAGGAACTTGCCAACACCATTATCCCTAATGGTGTGAATGCCTTCCACTGTGATCTTCACACGTTGGCACAAATCCAGGACGAGGTGGTCCGACAATTTCCGGCCACAAAATTCTGGTATTGCAAAAAAAGGGTCACCGACATTTTCGCGGTGGAAGAGAGGAAAGAAATCCTCACCGCAGAGCACAACAGAGCTCACAGGTCGGCCCAAGAGAATGTGAAGCAGGTACTCTCCGAGTACAACTTCCCCAAGTTGACTAAATTGGCGAGCGAGATAGCTGCCAATTGCAAAACCTGTGCCAAGGCGAAATATGATAGACATCCAAAGAAACAGGAGCTCGGTGAAATACCAATCCCGGGCCACTTAGGAGAAATATTGCATATCGATATTTTCTCAAAGGATAGGAAATACTTCCTCACCTGTGTGGACAAGTTTTCGAAATTCGCCATGGTGCAGCCGATCCCGTCTAGAACCATAGAGGATCTAAAACCACCCCTGCTTCAACTTATGAATGTTTTCCCCAAAGCCAAAGCCATCTACTGCGACAATGAACCATCATTGAAATCGCACACAATAGTGGCCATGCTGGAAAACCATTTCGGCGTCAGCATCTCGAATGCACCGCCCCTCCATAGCGTCTCCAACGGACAAGTGGAACGCTTCCACAGCACGTTGGTCGAGCTCGCTAGATGCCTAAAAATCGATAAAGGCATAAATGACACGGTGGAGTTGATCTTGCTGGCCACAGCGAGATATAACAAGTCCATCCACTCTGTCATTAATAAGAAACCGGCCGAGGTCATGCGGGCAGATCCGGACGATCCACAAAGTGATGTCCAGGAAAAAATAAAAAACGCCCAAAATTTGACAAGAAACCGAGAAAACGCCTCTCGGCGGAACAGAGTCTTCCAGGTCGGCGATAAAGTCCTAGTAAAGTCAAACAGACGACTAGGCAACAAACTCACTCCCTTATGTGAGGAGAGAACTATCGCGGCAGACTTGGGGACCACAGTCCTAATTAAAGGGAGGGTGGTCCAGAAAGACAACCTCAAGTAACCCGAACAGAGCCCAGTTGCGGCTCCTCCGGAGTTTTTTTCATTATTTTCATTTGTAGCCACTTGGCATAAGTTTTTTTATTTGTTTTTTACTCATAGCCACTTGGCATAAGTTTTCATTATTTTTCGCTTCCCATAGCCACTTGGCGTAAGTTTTTCTCATATTCTTCATTATTCATAGCCACTCGGCTTAATTTTCTAACGTCTAATTTACTTCCTCTTATTCGTCTATTGGTGGTGGGCAACTCCATTTCGAATATTTATTAATCAACCACACATATTACAGGTCGTTTACAACGCTTCTACTTTGTCTCCTGGCAGTGGCATCGGCCCACGTCACAGATTACACCCAGGCAAATTATATTCCCGTCATTGACGGCCAAGTCCTAGTCTGGGAGGAATATGCCTACGTTAGGCACTCGGCTAACCTCTCTGAGTATAGGCGAGTGATTGACGAAACCAACGGTATGGTTGATATGTTCCCCCAGTCCGATATGAAGAAACTCCTGAGCATTGACATCGCTCATCTTCGTGACATGCTTGACTCGTTGAGCGTCCATCACAGAGTGGCCAGGAGCCTAGAGCTTCTTGGGAACTGCGTTGAAGGTTGTCGCAGGGACACCTGACGCAGAAGACTTTGAGAATATAAAGTTCACCGAGGCAAGGCTAATTGATGCACATAATAGCCAAATCGAAATTAATACTAAAACACAAGTTCGAATTAACGAACTTACCGACACTGTCAATCAGCTTTTGAAGATTTCCAAAAATAAGCAAGTCGATACAGGCCATCTTTACGAAATGCTATTAACACGCAATAGAATCATTGTCATGGAACTTCAGAACCTTTTGCTTACAATCACACTCGCAAAAATAAACGTAGTTAGTCCAGTCTTCCTGGACCATGCAGACTTGAAGAATGTTTGAGGCGAGGAGCCCACCAACACCCCCATAAGGGAAATTTTGTCCGTTGCGTCCGTAAAGGTTTTACAATCCCTTAACGTTTTGCATTTTATTATAAAATTCCACAAGATTGTTATGGGCTGTAATAAGATCACCGTCTTCCCAGTGGCTCACCATGATACGGTATTGAGATTAGAGGATAACGTGGTGGCAGAATGCAACGGAGAAATCCGTACTGTAAAGAACTGCTCCAGATCACCCGGGGCGACATTTTGCCAGTTATCTACGGTTAGCTCGTGTGCCCAAGAACTCCACGCTGGAGGCATGGCACATTGCAACACTCAGCAGAGCGACCTACATGCTATCACATACGTCGAAGAAGGAATTATTATCATCAATGATAGACCAGCACTCGTGCGTGTGGATAATGGAACAACCATCCACGTTAAAGGTACGCACCTAATAACATTCATTATGAGTGCCATGGTCAATGAGACCGTCTTCACAAGCCACGACATGGTCCAGAAAAGGTCACCGGGAGTGGCTACCTCTCCTGTCCTTAATATCTCGATGAAACACGAGATCCTGAGCCTCCCGTACCTTCACCGCTTGAGTGAAAGGAATTTGGAGCAGATCAGGAAATTCGAGAGAGCCGTCGACGGATACCGGCTAAGTCAGATAGCGCTAATTGCAGAAGCAATTTTCTGCGCTCTCATCTGCATCGGCCTAACTTGCCAACGAGCCATTAGGGTCAAGAAATCCACAGCCCAACTTAAGGAAGTACTCGCCAAAATAGGGTCGGCCCCTCAATCTAGAGGGGGGAGTAGTTAACTAAGTTAACTAACCGGACTGATTGTCCGCTTATCAGCACCGGTCAAATTGCTGACCAAGCATTTGGCCGGAAGCTGGAGCATAGCCGGCAGAGCTCTGCACTTTGGCAGAGGCCGCTATGAAGCTTTTTTCCTTTGTTAGCTTTAAGCAGTTCGTTTTGGACGTTTGAATAAAAAAGAGCACTAGCTCATGAACCCAACAACTCCGTCAATCCGTCGTTATCTTTATATCTGACATTAGCAATCTGAGTCCCTAGGCCAGATGCCCTAAGGAAGACAGTCATCTTCCCATCGTTATCGTCGTAAATCTTCAAGTGGATTTATCACCCTCTGCCCCCGCACGAGGTACACCTAGACATCCATCGGCCAACTGGCATACTCACCAGAGACTGCAGCGAGGGATCCCCCCGCGGCACCAGAACTTAAATACTGATCCCCCTGCGGCACCAGAACTTTAATAATTTATACATTAAGCTAAGGGCATAAGCAATATGTAAATGACTCCAGTTAACTCCTCCCCTACTAGGATGAATGCTGTCCTCAGTCTTTTCAAATTATATTGTTGATGATGAACGGGAATCCTGGCGATCCGTGCTTTGTTTGACGTTGGCCTTGGTGGTCTTGTAGTGTCGTTACAATGCGCACGTTGGATAGAGTAGTTGGTGGCTCTCCGACAATGTATTTTGGTGATTGAGTTTCGATTTGTTCGCTCAGGTTGCCGCAATCGGATATGTCGTTTATGCCAGTGGGATTTAAGAGCTTTCTTTAACGCTTTGTTTAAATTATTATAGAATACAAAAGATGTGCACTGCAAGTACGTTGATAGTTAACAATAGTGATAATATAAAATAATGTACAACGCTCATTGATTAAATTTGTTTTTTATTATGATATAAGAATGGGGTGAAGAAGGCGGTTTTTATTCTGAGTTATTCTTCTGTAAGCTGTGCTTTTTATTTGTAATGTCTATTGCTGTTTTGCTGCTTAATTTTTGAGTCGAAAGGTTCCTGTTACGTGAATTTAAAGTTTTTGAAATCATAAGAGACAGTCGTTCAAGATTTACTTTTAGGCTGTACCTAAGGAGTTGACGATTTTTTATATTGTACTGAAAGTTTGTGGTAGTTGTCTAACTTTAACAAATGTTTAGGTGAGTAAACTCTTGGCGAATTGACACTACTAAAGTATAAATGAAGGACTTAGACAAAGAATATAATAATCCTAACGTAAATTATCTTTATGTACTACCCTGCCCTTTATTAAGACACTTGTCCCAATGTCTGCTTAAATTTTTTCTTCTTTGTAGCGTGGGGTAAGTTTTTCTCCGATCCGTTTGTTTTGCTTTACAAAGACAGTGTCCCCGACCTGAAAAGTTCTGTCACATATTGATTTATTAATTCTTCTTAATTGTATTTCCTGTGCTCTGTCAATTTTCTCTGAGATTTCCTCTGCAAATCCTGAGGGCATTGCATAAATAATGTCGATCGGCTTCTTATTAGTGACTGAATGTACTGTTCTGTTGTATTCCACGGTTGCTTGAAGTATGAGATTTACCGTATCAACTATGCCTTTTTCTAGTTTTAGGCATCGTGCTATTTCTAACAGTGTGCTGTGGAACCTTTCCACCTGTCCGTTTGAGGTACTATGATGGGGTGGTGAATTTTCCACTTGAACATTGAACCGATTTGATAAAACTCTAAAAACTAGTTATTTTTAATAAATAACGTTAAACCACACATTACAAATAGTTTTTGACGTTTCCCAACACTGAAAATTAAATATTTTCATTTTTCCACCCCAAAAAACTATTTTTTCTCAATAAAAAACGATTTTGTACCTCTTAAAAATAGTTTTATCGATCACCGACCTCTAAAAACTAGTTATTTTTAATAAATAACGTTAAACCAAACATTACAAATAGTGTTTGACGTTTCCCAACACTGAAAATTAAATATTTTAATTTTTCCACCACAAAAAACTATTTTTTCTCAATAAAAAACGATTTTGTACCTCTTAAAAATAGTTTTATCGATCACCGACCTCTTAAAACTAGTTATTTTTAATAAATAACGTTAAACCACACATTACAAATAGTTTTTGACGTTTCCCAACACTGAAAATTAAATATTTTCATTTTTCCACCCCAAAGAACTATTTTTTCTAAATAAAAAACGATTTTGTACCTCTTAAAAATAGTTTTATCGATCACCGACCTCTAAAAACTAGTTATTTTTAATAAATAACGTTAAACCAAACATTACAAATAGTTTTTGACGTTTCCCAACACTGAAAATGAAATAGTTTTATTTTTCCACCCCAAAAAACTATTTTTTCTCAATAAAAAACGATTTTGTACCTCTTAAAAATAGTTTTATCGATCACCGACCTCTAAAACTATGATGGGGTGGTGAATTTTCCACTTGAACATTGAACCGATTTGATAAAAGTGACCTGATTGACTCAGAGTTTATAGATGGTTCATTGTCACAAAATATTGTTTTTGAGTTTGGATAGAGGTTCATTAATTGCATTATTGCAGGTTCAATGTCGACTATCGTTCTAGAACCTATGGGTTTTACGACTGCAAATTTTGAGAATTTATCTATACAGGTCAGGAAATATCTCCCGTCCATAGAGAAAATATCAATATGCAATGTCTCGCCGATTAATGAAGGAATAGGTGTTCTCCCTAGGATTTGTTTTTGCGGATGATTAGTCTTTTAATGTTTTTAAATCCCATACAATGGCTAGAAGCTCTCGTTCATTTGTTGCGAAACCAAGCTCTCTACCTTTTAAGGATCTAGATATCATCGTAATAGCGTCCGTAGTCAAATCAAAAGGCTTTGTGTAGTCTGGGTGGGGTAGCATTACATTTTCGGACACTAAGATATTCTTAAGTTTCTCAAATGCAGAGCGTTGCTTATCATCTAAAATAATGGGTATCTTTTTAGAACGAGTGGAGGAGACTTTTCCCTTTTCTCCTTTGAGAATGTCATTAAAAGGTCGAGCTATTGAAGCTAAGTCCTTTATAAAGCAGCGGTAATAGCTTGCTAACCCTAAAAAGGATCTAACGTTGAACAAATTAGTGGGTTCTTCATAGTTAAGGATTGCCTCTACTTTTTTTGGATTTGTTGTGATGCCGTCTTCGGATACAATGAATCCCAAATATTCGACACTTTCCTTAAAGAAGTTCGATTTCTCCCTAGACACCCTCATGTTAGCTTCAAGTAGTCTATCTAGTACCCAACAAATATGATTCAGATGGTCCTCAAGTCGCTCAGAAAAAATAATAACGTCATCAACGTAAACAAAACAAGACTTTCCTATTTGGGGCCTGAGTACGTCATCTATGGCACGTTGAAACATACTGGGTGAGTTTTTAAGGCCAAAGGGAAGTCTACAAAACTCGTATTTTCCATGTGCAACTGAGAAGGCGGTTTCTCCCTATCATTTTCTGAAAGTAAGATTTGATGAAAGCTTGACTTTAGATCTAATGTTTTAAAAAATCTGGCTTTTCTCAAATTTGATAGCATGAATACAACATTTGCCACCGGGTATTTGTCGTCCACTGTCTTTGAGTTTAGCTTCCGAAAGTCTATAACCATCCCCTTTTGTTATTTCCCTTTTCATCTGTATCCTTTTTGTCGACAACCCAAACCGGATTGTTGTAGGGTGAGCGCGAAGGTCGATTTACAAGGTCTGCTACGCCCATGGGATATGGATAGTCTTGAGAATACTGGTTGGTCGTTTTCCGTACGTATGGTTGCAATAATATTGGTATTAAATGGCAGCGCCTCTTCTGGGTCTGCAAAGACACCCAATCGGTCTTTTAGCATTATGTGGAATTTTTCGGCTATCTGGTTTGGTACTACGATGTCTCTTATATCAGAGAAATTAACACTATTATATTTTACAAACTTAATTGGTTCGACTGAGTTTCTGATTTTTAATATTTTATTTTTCAAGTCCAATGTTGCATTTAGCAGTGTTAGCGCGTCAAAGCTTGAGAGGTACGGTAGAATGAAGAAGGGAATAGTCTTGTTGAAAAGTTCAACAATGCACCTATGTTTTGCCGTTTTGCAACCATGAAGAGACTTAACTGTAAATTCCCTTTGTACCGGCGTTATCTACTTAAGTTCTGTGAGGGGCTGTATAAAGTTTTTTGAAGAGCCGGTGTCGATTAAGATTTTTATGGTTTTTCCTGCTATCTTTCTTTCTATAAACGGTAGCAGGGACCTTTGGCTAAAAAATGCACATCGTCATAGTTTGTAGCTGCTGTTGCCCCTTGTTCATAATCATTTTTATCTGACTCCTCTTGATCTTCTTCTTGGGCTAAATGGTTCACTCTTTGTTGTTTCGGTCCTGTAAGCCTGGCAGTGCCACTATTTGGTCTTTTTGCTGCATGTTCATAGCCAATTTGTGCCTGAACAGGCCTTGAGTTATGTTGTTGTTGCTGCTGAGATGGCCAGACATATTGAAGTTGGGGTAAGCTACAGTGGTTCAAGATTGGTGCTTGGCATAAGCAATATGTAAATGACTCCAGTTAACTTATACAATATATACAATATATACAATATATACAATATATACAATATATACAATATATACAATATATACAATATATACAATATATACAATATATACAATATATACAATATATACAATATATACAATATATACAATATATACAATATATACAATATATACAATATATACAATATATACAATATATACAATATATACAATATATACAATATATACAATATATACAATATATACAATATATACAATAAATACAATATATACAATATATACAATATATACAATATATACAATATATACAATATATACAATATATACAATATATACAATATATACAATATATACAATATATACAATATATACAATATATACAATATATACAATATATACAATATATACAATATATACAATATATACAATATATACAATATATACAATATATACAATATATACAATATATACAATATATACAATATATACAATATATACAATATATACAATATATACAATATATACAATATATACAATATATACAATATATACAATATATACAATATATACAATATATACAATATATACAATATATACAATATATACAATATATACAATATATACAATATATACAATATATACAATATATACAATATATACAATATATACAATATATACAATATATACAATATATACAATATATACAATATATACAATATATACAATATATACAATATATACAATATATACAATATATACAATATATACAATATATACAATATATACAATATATACAATATATACAATATATACAATATATACAATATATACAATATATACAATATATACAATATATACAATATATACAATATATACAATATATACAATATATACAATATATACAATATATACAATATATACAATATATACAATATATACAATATATACAATATATACAATATATACAATATATACAATATATACAATATATACAATATATACAATATATACAATATATACAATATATACAATATATACAATATATACAATATATACAATATATACAATATATACAATATATACAATATATACAATATATACAATATATACAATATATACAATATATACAATATATACAATATATACAATATATACAATATATACAATATATACAATATATACAATATATACAATATATACAATATATACAATATATACAATATATACAATATATACAATATATACAATATATACAATATATACAATATATACAATATATACAATATATACAATATATACAATATATACAATATATACAATATATACAATATATACAATATATACAATATATACAATATATACAATATATACAATATATACAATATATACAATATATACAATATATACAATATATACAATATATACAATATATACAATATATACAATATATACAATATATACAATATATACAATATATACAATATATACAATATATACAATATATACAATATATACAATATATACAATATATACAATATATACAATATATACAATATATACAATATATACAATATATACAATATATACAATATATACAATATATACAATATATACAATATATACAATATATACAATATATACAATATATACAATATATACAATATATACAATATATACAATATATACAATATATACAATATATACAATATATACAATATATACAATATATACAATATATACAATATATACAATATATACAATATATACAATATATACAATATATACAATATATACAATATATACAATATATACAATATATACAATATATACAATATATACAATATATACAATATATACAATATATACAATATATACAATATATACAATATATACAATATATACAATATATACAATATATACAATATATACAATATATACAATATATACAATATATACAATATATACAATATATACAATATATACAATATATACAATATATACAATATATACAATATATACAATATATACAATATATACAATATATACAATATATACAATATATACAATATATACAATATATACAATATATACAATATATACAATATATACAATATATACAATATATACAATATATACAATATATACAATATATACAATATATACAATATATACAATATATACAATATATACAATATATACAATATATACAATATATACAATATATACAATATATACAATATATACAATATATACAATATATACAATATATACAATATATACAATATATACAATATATACAATATATACAATATATACAATATATACAATATATACAATATATACAATATATACAATATATACAATATATACAATATATACAATATATACAATATATACAATATATACAATATATACAATATATACAATATATACAATATATACAATATATACAATATATACAATATATACAATATATACAATATATACAATATATACAATATATACAATATATACAATATATACAATATATACAATATATACAATATATACAATATATACAATATATACAATATATACAATATATACAATATATACAATATATACAATATATACAATATATACAATATATACAATATATACAATATATACAATATATACAATATATACAATATATACAATATATACAATATATACAATATATACAATATATACAATATATACAATATATACAATATATACAATATATACAATATATACAATATATACAATATATACAATATATACAATATATACAATATATACAATATATACAATATATACAATATATACAATATATACAATATATACAATATATACAATATATACAATATATACAATATATACAATATATACAATATATACAATATATACAATATATACAATATATACAATATATACAATATATACAATATATACAATATATACAATATATACAATATATACAATATATACAATATATACAATATATACAATATATACAATATATACAATATATACAATATATACAATATATACAATATATACAATATATACAATATATACAATATATACAATATATACAATATATACAATATATACAATATATACAATATATACAATATATACAATATATACAATATATACAATATATACAATATATACAATATATACAATATATACAATATATACAATATATACAATATATACAATATATACAATATATACAATATATACAATATATACAATATATACAATATATACAATATATACAATATATACAATATATACAATATATACAATATATACAATATATACAATATATACAATATATACAATATATACAATATATACAATATATACAATATATACAATATATACAATATATACAATATATACAATATATACAATATATACAATATATACAATATATACAATATATACAATATATACAATATATACAATATATACAATATATACAATATATACAATATATACAATATATACAATATATACAATATATACAATATATACAATATATACAATATATACAATATATACAATATATACAATATATACAATATATACAATATATACAATATATACAATATATACAATATATACAATATATACAATATATACAATATATACAATATATACAATATATACAATATATACAATATATACAATATATACAATATATACAATATATACAATATATACAATATATACAATATATACAATATATACAATATATACAATATATACAATATATACAATATATACAATATATACAATATATACAATATATACAATATATACAATATATACAATATATACAATATATACAATATATACAATATATACAATATATACAATATATACAATATATACAATATATACAATATATACAATATATACAATATATACAATATATACAATATATACAATATATACAATATATACAATATATACAATATATACAATATATACAATATATACAATATATACAATATATACAATATATACAATATATACAATATATACAATATATACAATATATACAATATATACAATATATACAATATATACAATATATACAATATATACAATATATACAATATATACAATATATACAATATATACAATATATACAATATATACAATATATACAATATATACAATATATACAATATATACAATATATACAATATATACAATATATACAATATATACAATATATACAATATATACAATATATACAATATATACAATATATACAATATATACAATATATACAATATATACAATATATACAATATATACAATATATACAATTATACAATATATACAATATATACAATATATACAATATATACAATAAATACAATATATACAATATATACAATATAAAATACAATATATACAATATATACAATAAAAAATACAATATATACAATATATACAATATAAAATACAATATATACAATATATACAATAAAAAATACAATATATACAATATATACAATATATACAATATATACAATATATACAATATATACAATATATACAATATATACAATAAATACAATATATACAATATATACAATATATACAATATATACAATATATACAATATATACAATATATACAATATATACAATATATACAATATATACAATATATACAATATATACAATATATACAATATATACAATATATACAATATATACAATATATACAATATATACAATATATACAATATATACAATATATACAATATATACAATATATACAATAAATACAATATATACAATATATACAATATATACAATATATACAATATATACTGTGGAAACCTGTACCAAGCAGCGACGTCACAGACGTGGGAGCGGAAGAGACGGTGTGATGAGTGAGCAGCGAGAGAGGGGGAGTTAGTCGACTGTGAACTACCGGACGGATAAGTCGTATTACTGGATAACGAATAAAACAGATGAATAACAAAAGCTCAGTGTGTATCAATTGTGTATTGGTGGGTCTTTAAATTGGCGACGAGGTAAATTATATTTATTATAAACGTCGTGTGCTAAATAAATAACAGACAAAATAAAATAAATGAAAAAAAAAACAAACGGTATTTGCGCAAGCGCATAAGACTCATGTGAAAATACTCTTGTCGATGGTTAACATCCAGCTAAACATAATACATATATAGAAAACAGAAATTATATATATATTATATATAGAGGAACAATAAGTTAAAATCTAAAGTCAAACATAAAATAAGTGCATGCAAAAGAAAAAGGAAAAGAAACGAAGAAACGAAGAAACCAAATAACGGTGAATAGAAGCTGAGTCAAGAGAGAGAGTGAGATCTCTTGACAAGCTGCGATTACGAAAGGCTGAGTCAAGAGATAGAGACATGGTGAAATTATAATTTCGCCATGGATAGAGAGATCTGTTGACAAGCTACAAGCTGCGTAAAGAGAGTTCTTTTACAAGATGTATTAATGAAAAGGCCGAGTAAAAGAGAATTCTCTTTTACAAGCTGTAAAAAAAAAAAGAGAGGCTGTGCAGAAGAGTGTTATTGCTGCAAGCTGGAAGGCTGCGTAGAGTTATCTTTACAAGCCGTACTAATGAAAGGCCGGGTAAGAGAGAATTTCTCCTTGCAAGCTTTTGAAAATAAAAGGCCTGTGTGCGGTAAGAGAATTCTCTTGGCAAGCTGTGATATTTAGAAAATATAAATGGCTGAGTAACTTATATATGCTTATTAATTATACAAGCCAAAGCTAGATCAATAAAATGTTGGTCTTAGAATGGGAAAATGTTAAGAAACGTAAGACGAATGTTCGTTGTGTGGAGGGCGATAACACAGAGCCCAAATTGGGAAAGGATAACACAAACTGTTTCAAAATAGCAAGTGATGAGGAAGAAGAGCTTATATACTGCCGGGTGGGAGGCCAGAAAATTCCCCTAGTTATTGACTCAGGATCAAGATTCAACCTCATCAGCAGCTCGGATTGGCAGCTGCTACAAAAGAAAGGCACTATAATATTCAATGACAGATCACATTCTGAAAAACAGTTTCGAGGCTATGCTTCTGAACAGTTGCTTGAGGTAATTCGTGTTTTTGAGGCACCCATTTCGGCTGAAAGAGATATTGAAGTGATTGCGACATTATACGTTATTAAAAATGGTCGACAATCATTGATGGGGCGGGACACAGCTATACAACTCAATGTCCTTCGCCTGGGTTTGAATGTCAACCGCGTTGAAGAGCCTACAGCGTTTCCAAAGTGGAAAGGCGTCAAAGTAAAATTTTGCATAGATCCCGAGATTAGGCCGGTGCAACAGCCGGTAAGGAGAATTCCAGTAGCTTTGGAGGAGAAGGTTCATGCTAAGCTGGAGGAAGCCCTTAAACGTGATATAATCGAACCAGTTATAGGTCCAAGTTCATGGATCTCTCCCATCGTACTGGCATTTAAGGAGAATGGAGATATTCGGTTATGCGTGGATATGCTATTGGCAAATAGGGCAGTTCAGCGGGAGAACTACCCTTTACCCATTTTCGAACCATTTATGACAAAGTTAAAAGACGCAAAGTTCTTCTCCCGCCTTGATCTTAAGGATGCCTATCTCCAATTAGAATTGGAAGAGTCTAGTAGGAGATTACAACGTTTATAACGTCAAAGGGGCTCTTCCGATATAAAAGATTGATGTTTGGGGTGAATTCGGCTCCTGAGATTTTTCAACGCCGGCTGGAACAACTGTTAGCTGCATTCCCGAATGCCATGAATTACATCGATGACGTGATCATTTTTGGTGCCAATGAACCCGAACATGACGAAAAAGTACAAGCAGTTTGCAAAGTCTTTAACGACAATAATGTTTTATTAAACAAAGACAAGTGCACTTGGAAAACAAAGAGGCTAAAATTCTTGGGGCACATTTTGTCCGCATCGGGAATTGAAGTTGACCCCGAGAAGATAGAGGTTATTAATTCTTTTAGAGTCCCCAAAAACAAGGAAGAAACCCGCAGTTTTCTCGGTCTCATTACCTATGTTGGCAAATTTATTCCTGATTTGGCCGAGAACACGGAACCCCTACGCCTTTTATTACGAAAAGGCAGCATATTTCAATGGGGCAATACCGAAGAAAAGGCTTTTCAAAAGTTAAAGTATCATTTGGCACATGTTTCTAATCTTGCTTATTTTAACCCAACGAATCGCACCCGGTTAATAGCGGACGCTAGTCCTGTAGCTCTTGGATCGGTCCTTCTGCAGTTTGATATTAATGGCGATCCGTTGATTATTTCATTTGCCAGCAAAGCCCTGTCTGAGGTTGAAAGGCGCTACTCTCAAACGGAGAAAGAGAGTTTAGCACTTGTCTGGGCAGTAGAGAAATTCTACTATTACCTAGCTGGCCTACATTTCGAGCTGGTAACAGATCATAAGCCCTTAGAGGCTATATTCAAACCGACATCGAAGCCCCCGGCTCGCATTGAGAGATGGTTACTACGCCTTCAATCATACCATTTTAAAGTAATCTATAAAACCGGAAAGGAAAATATATCTGATGTATTGTCTCGACTTTGCCAATCATCGTCAAGCCCAACTACCAATAGAACGGAGTATAGCATCTTGCGGGTAATGGAAAATGCTATTCCCAAGTCAATGACCATTTCCGAGATCGCTGAATCGTCATTGCGAGACGAAGAAGTTGTCGATGCAATACACAGTCTAGAGAATGACTCTTGGGAACGAGAAACATCAACGAAATTATATCCATTTCGATTTGAGCTGTCGACCATAGGACCTCTTCTGCTAAGAGGAAACCGCATTGTGATCCCAACGACTCTTAAACGCGGACTTGAGTTGGCACATGAAGGACACCCAGGAGAATCAGCTATGAAACGCCGCCTAAGATCCAAGGTATGGTGGCCGCTGATCGACAGAGATGCAGAAGAATTCGTAAAAACGTGCAGAGACTGCCTTCTGGTATCCCAGTCAATAAGACCAGCCCCGATGGACAGAAATCCATTTCCTACGGGTCCGTGGATATGGGTGGCGTCAGATCTGTTGGGACCCCTGCCTAACAATGAATTCATTTTAGTTTTTATAGACTATTTTTCTCGCTATATCGAGTTTAAGTTTTTGCGGTCGATCTCATCGAGCAGTTTAATTGAAGTCATGAAGGATATATTTTGTAGATTGGGCTATCCAAAATATTTACGAACCGACAATGGACGGCAATATATTAGCAATGAATTTTCAGAATATTGTAAGACATGCGGCATAGAACAAGTAAGAACCCCACCATACTGGCCTCAGGCTAATGGGGAGGTGGGAAACATGAATAAATCCTTAGTCAAACGGCTAAAAATTGCCTACTCAAATTCAAAAAACTATAAGGAGGAGATACAAAAGTTTCCCCATGGAACCACAGGGATAGCCCCAACCCAATTAATGTTTAATAGAATAATACGCGACAAACTGCCGGGGATTGAGGAATTAAATGAACAGTTCAAAGACTCTGCGGAAAGGGATAGAGATATCATGCAAAAAGAAAAAGGGAAGGAAGCAGCAGATAAAAAGAGAGGAGCTAAGAAGATCGATATTAAGATTGGCGATAAAGTGTTGGTACAAAACGTAGTTTTTCCAAATAAACTAACACCGACTTTTGACCAACCTGAGTTCGAGGTATTAGAGAGACATAAGAACATAGTAAAGATAGCAGGTGGCGGTAAAACATTAATGAGGAACATTGCGCATTTAAAGAAGATACCAGGCGATGTATCTGTCGCACCATCGCCCGAGTCGGGTACTCTCCAAACCATTCCAGCATCTTTTCAGGAGGCCCTAGAAGACCAGCCGTCGGAAGTACCTGCTCAACAATCTCCTCCGAAGGGGAAACCCCTGATGCTCCGTCTCATAAATAAAGGAGGGATGTGGGAACCTGTACCAAGCAGCGACGTCACAGACGTGGGAGCGGGAGAGACGGTATGATGAGTGAGCAGCGAGAGAGGGGGAGTTAGTCGACTGTGAACTACCGGACGGATAAGTCGTATTACTGGATAACGAATAAAACAGATGAATAACAAAAGCTCAGTGTGTATCAATTGTGTATTGGTGGGTCTTTACATATACAATATATACAATATATACAATATATACAATATATACAATATATACAATATATACAATATATACAATATATACAATATATACAATATATACAATATATACAATATATACAATATATACAATATATACAATATACACAATATATACAATATATACAATATACACAATATATACAATATATACAATATATACAATATATACAATATATACAATATACACAATATATACAATATACACAATATACACAATATACACAATATATACAATATATACAATATATACAATATATACAATATATACAATATATACAATATATACAATATATACAATATATACAATATATACAATATATACAATATATACAATATATACAATATATACAATATATACAATATATACAATATATACAATATATACAATATATACAATATATACAATATATACAATATATACAATATATACAATATATACAATATATACAATATATACAATATATACAATATATACAATATATACAATATATACAATATATACAATATATACAATATATACAATATATACAATATATACAATATATACAATATATACAATATATACAATATATACAATATATACAATATATACAATATATACAATATATACAATATATACAATATATACAATATATACAATATATACAATATATACAATATATACAATATATACAATATATACAATATATACAATATATACAATATATACAATATATACAATATATACAATATATACAATATATACAATATATACAATATATACAATATATACAATATATACAATATATACAATATATACAATATATACAATATATACAATATATACAATATATACAATATATACAATATATACAATATATACAATATATACAATATATACAATATATACAATATATACAATATATACAATATATACAATATATACAATATATACAATATATACAATATATACAATATATACAATATATACAATATATACAATATATACAATATATACAATATATACAATATATACAATATATACAATATATACAATATATACAATATATACAATATATACAATATATACAATATATACAATATATACAATATATACAATATATACAATATATACAATATATACAATATATACAATATATACAATATATACAATATATACAATATATACAATATATACAATATATACAATATATACAATATATACAATATATACAATATATACAATATATACAATATATACAATATATACAATATATACAATATATACAATATATACAATATATACAATATATACAATATATACAATATATACAATATATACAATATATACAATATATACAATATATACAATATATACAATATATACAATATATACAATATATACAATATATACAATATATACAATATATACAATATATACAATATATACAATATATACAATATATACAATATATACAATATATACAATATATACAATATATACAATATATACAATATATACAATATATACAATATATACAATATATACAATATATACAATATATACAATATATACAATATATACAATATATACAATATATACAATATATACAATATATACAATATATACAATATATACAATATATACAATATATACAATATATACAATATATACAATATATACAATATATACAATATATACAATATATACAATATATACAATATATACAATATATACAATATATACAATATATACAATATATACAATATATACAATATATACAATATATACAATATATACAATATATACAATATATACAATATATACAATATATACAATATATACAATATATACAATATATACAATATATACAATATATACAATATATACAATATATACAATATATACAATATATACAATATATACAATATATACAATATATACAATATATACAATATATACAATATATACAATATATACAATATATACAATATATACAATATATACAATATATACAATATATACAATATATACAATATATACAATATATACAATATATACAATATATACAATATATACAATATATACAATATATACAATATATACAATATATACAATATATACAATATATACAATATATACAATATATACAATATATACAATATATACAATATATACAATATATACAATATATACAATATATACAATATATACAATATATACAATATATACAATATATACAATATATACAATATATACAATATATACAATATATACAATATATACAATATATACAATATATACAATATATACAATATATACAATATATACAATATATACAATATATACAATATATACAATATATACAATATATACAATATATACAATATATACAATATATACAATATATACAATATATACAATATATACAATATATACAATATATACAATATATACAATATATACAATATATACAATATATACAATATATACAATATATACAATATATACAATATATACAATATATACAATATATACAATATATACAATATATACAATATATACAATATATACAATATATACAATATATACAATATATACAATATATACAATATATACAATATATACAATATATACAATATATACAATATATACAATATATACAATATATACAATATATACAATATATACAATATATACAATATATACAATATATACAATATATACAATATATACAATATATACAATATATACAATATATACAATATATACAATATATACAATATATACAATATATACAATATATACAATATATACAATATATACAATATATACAATATATACAATATATACAATATATACAATATATACAATATATACAATATATACAATATATACAATATATACAATATATACAATATATACAATATATACAATATATACAATATATACAATATATACAATATATACAATATATACAATATATACAATATATACAATATATACAATATATACAATATATACAATATATACAATATATACAATATATACAATATATACAATATATACAATATATACAATATATACAATATATACAATATATACAATATATACAATATATACAATATATACAATATATACAATATATACAATATATACAATATATACAATATATACAATATATACAATATATACAATATATACAATATATACAATATATACAATATATACAATATATACAATATATACAATATATACAATATATACAATATATACAATATATACAATATATACAATATATACAATATATACAATATATACAATATATACAATATATACAATATATACAATATATACAATATATACAATATATACAATATATACAATATATACAATATATACAATATATACAATATATACAATATATACAATATATACAATATATACAATATATACAATATATACAATATATACAATATATACAATATATACAATATATACAATATATACAATATATACAATATATACAATATATACAATATATACAATATATACAATATATACAATATATACAATATATACAATATATACAATATATACAATATATACAATATATACAATATATACAATATATACAATATATACAATATATACAATATATACAATATATACAATATATACAATATATACAATATATACAATATATACAATATATACAATATATACAATATATACAATATATACAATATATACAATATATACAATATATACAATATATACAATATATACAATATATACAATATATACAATATATACAATATATACAATATACACAATATATACAATATATACAATATATACAATATATACAATATATACAATATATACAATATATACAATATATACAATATATACAATATATACAATATATACAATATATACAATATACAATATATACAATATATACAATATATACAATATATACAATATATACAATATATACAATATATACAATATATACAATATATACAATATATACAATATATACAATATATACAATATATACAATATATACAATATATACAATATATACAATATATACAATATATACAATATATACAATATATACAATATATACAATATATACAATATATACAATATATACAATATATACAATATATACAATATATACAATATATACAATATATACAATATATACAATATATACAATATATACAATATATACAATATATACAATATATACAATATATATACAATATATACAATATATACAATATATACAATATATACAATATATACAATATATACAATATATACAATATATACAATATATACAATATATACAATATATACAATATATACAATATATACAATATATACAATATATACAATATATACAATATATACAATATATACAATATATACAATATATACAATATATACAATATATACAATATATACAATATATACAATATATACAATATATACAATATATACAATATATACAATATATACAATATATACAATATATACAATATATACAATATATACAATATATACAATATATACAATATATACAATATATACAATATATACAATATATACAATATATACAATATATACAATATATACAATATATACAATATATACAATATATACAATATATACAATATATACAATATATACAATATATACAATATATACAATATATACAATATATACAATATATACAATATATACAATATATACAATATATACAATATATACAATATATACAATATATACAATATATACAATATATACAATATATACAATATATACAATATATACAATATATACAATATATACAATATATACAATATATACAATATATACAATATATACAATATATACAATATATACAATATATACAATATATACAATATATACAATATATACAATATATACAATATATACAATATATACAATATATACAATATATACAATATATACAATATATACAATATATACAATATATACAATATATACAATATATACAATATATACAATATATACAATATATACAATATATACAATATATACAATATATACAATATATACAATATATACAATATATACAATATATACAATATATACAATATATACAATATATACAATATATACAATATATACAATATATACAATATATACAATATATACAATATATACAATATATACAATATATACAATATATACAATATATACAATATATACAATATATACAATATATACAATATATACAATATATACAATATATACAATATATACAATATATACAATATATACAATATATACAATATATACAATATATACAATATATACAATATATACAATATATACAATATATACAATATATACAATATATACAATATATACAATATATACAATATATACAATATATACAATATATACAATATATACAATATATACAATATATACAATATATACAATATATACAATATATACAATATATACAATATATACAATATATACAATATATACAATATATACAATATATACAATATATACAATATATACAATATATACAATATATACAATATATACAATATATACAATATATACAATATATACAATATATACAATATATACAATATATACAATATATACAATATATACAATATATACAATATATACAATATATACAATATATACAATATATACAATATATACAATATATACAATATATACAATATATACAATATATACAATATATACAATATATACAATATATACAATATATACAATATATACAATATATACAATATATACAATATATACAATATATACAATATATACAATATATACAATATATACAATATATACAATATATACAATATATACAATATATACAATATATACAATATATACAATATATACAATATATACAATATATACAATATATACAATATATACAATATATACAATATATACAATATATACAATATATACAATATATACAATATATACAATATATACAATATATACAATATATACAATATATACAATATATACAATATATACAATATATACAATATATACAATATATACAATATATACAATATATACAATATATACAATATATACAATATATACAATATATACAATATATACAATATATACAATATATACAATATATACAATATATACAATATATACAATATATACAATATATACAATATATACAATATATACAATATATACAATATATACAATATATACAATATATACAATATATACAATATATACAATATATACAATATATACAATATATACAATATATACAATATATACAATATATACAATATATACAATATATACAATATATACAATATATACAATATATACAATATATACAATATATACAATATATACAATATATACAATATATACAATATATACAATATATACAATATATACAATATATACAATATATACAATATATACAATATATACAATATATACAATATATACAATATATACAATATATACAATATATACAATATATACAATATATACAATATATACAATATATACAATATATACAATATATACAATATATACAATATATACAATATATACAATATATACAATATATACAATATATACAATATATACAATATATACAATATATACAATATATACAATATATACAATATATACAATATATACAATATATACAATATATACAATATATACAATATATACAATATATACAATATATACAATATATACAATATATACAATATATACAATATATACAATATATACAATATATACAATATATACAATATATACAATATATACAATATATACAATATATACAATATATACAATATATACAATATATACAATATATACAATATATACAATATATACAATATATACAATATATACAATATATACAATATATACAATATATACAATATATACAATATATACAATATATACAATATATACAATATATACAATATATACAATATATACAATATATACAATATATACAATATATACAATATATACAATATATACAATATATACAATATATACAATATATACAATATATACAATATATACAATATATACAATATATACAATATATACAATATATACAATATATACAATATATACAATATATACAATATATACAATATATACAATATATACAATATATACAATATATACAATATATACAATATATACAATATATACAATATATACATATATACAATATATACAATATATACAATATATACAATATATACAATATATACAATATATACAATATATACAATATATACAATATATACAATATATACAATATATACAATATATACAATATATACAATATATACAATATATACAATATATACAATATATACAATATATACAATATATACAATATATACAATATATACAATATATACAATATATACAATATATACAATATATACAATATATACAATATATACAATATATACAATATATACAATATATACAATATATACAATATATACAATATATACAATATATACAATATATACAATATATACAATATATACAATATATACAATATATACAATATATACAATATATACAATATATACAATATATACAATATATACAATATATACAATATATACAATATATACAATATATACAATATATACAATATATACAATATATACAATATATACAATATATACAATATATACAATATATACAATATATACAATATATACAATATATACAATATATACAATATATACAATATATACAATATATACAATATATACAATATATACAATATATACAATATATACAATATATACAATATATACAATATATACAATATATACAATATATACAATATATACAATATATACAATATATACAATATATACAATATATACAATATATACAATATATACAATATATACAATATATACAATATATACAATATATACAATATATACAATATATACAATATATACAATATATACAATATATACAATATATACAATATATACAATATATACAATATATACAATATATACAATATATACAATATATACAATATATACAATATATACAATATATACAATATATACAATATATACAATATATACAATATATACAATATATACAATATATACAATATATACAATATATACAATATATACAATATATACAATATATACAATATATACAATATATACAATATATACAATATATACAATATATACAATATATACAATATATACAATATATACAATATATACAATATATACAATATATACAATATATACAATATATACAATATATACAATATATACAATATATACAATATATACAATATATACAATATATACAATATATACAATATATACAATATATACAATATATACAATATATACAATATATACAATATATACAATATATACAATATATACAATATATACAATATATACAATATATACAATATATACAATATATACAATATATACAATATATACAATATATACAATATATACAATATATACAATATATACAATATATACAATATATACAATATATACAATATATACAATATATACAATATATACAATATATACAATATATACAATATATACAATATATACAATATATACAATATATACAATATATACAATATATACAATATATACAATATATACAATATATACAATATATACAATATATACAATATATACAATATATACAATATATACAATATATACAATATATACAATATATACAATATATACAATATATACAATATATACAATATATACAATATATACAATATATACAATATATACAATATATACAATATATACAATATATACAATATATACAATATATACAATATATACAATATATACAATATATACAATATATACAATATATACAATATATACAATATATACAATATATACAATATATACAATATATACAATATATACAATATATACAATATATACAATATATACAATATATACAATATATACAATATATACAATATATACAATATATACAATATATACAATATATACAATATATACAATATATACAATATATACAATATATACAATATATACAATATATACAATATATACAATATATACAATATATACAATATATACAATATATACAATATATACAATATATACAATATATACAATATATACAATATATACAATATATACAATATATACAATATATACAATATATACAATATATACAATATATACAATATATACAATATATACAATATATACAATATATACAATATATACAATATATACAATATATACAATATATACAATATATACAATATATACAATATATACAATATATACAATATATACAATATATACAATATATACAATATATACAATATATACAATATATACAATATATACAATATATACAATATATACAATATATACAATATATACAATATATACAATATATACAATATATACAATATATACAATATATACAATATATACAATATATACAATATATACAATATATACAATATATACAATATATACAATATATACAATATATACAATATATACAATATATACAATATATACAATATATACAATATATACAATATATACAATATATACAATATATACAATATATACAATATATACAATATATACAATATATACAATATATACAATATATACAATATATACAATATATACAATATATACAATATATACAATATATACAATATATACAATATATACAATATATACAATATATACAATATATACAATATATACAATATATACAATATATACAATATATACAATATATACAATATATACAATATATACAATATATACAATATATACAATATATACAATATATACAATATATACAATATATACAATATATACAATATATACAATATATACAATATATACAATATATACAATATATACAATATATACAATATATACAATATATACAATATATACAATATATACAATATATACAATATATACAATATATACAATATATACAATATATACAATATATACAATATATACAATATATACAATATATACAATATATACAATATATACAATATATACAATATATACAATATATACAATATATACAATATATACAATATATACAATATATACAATATATACAATATATACAATATATACAATATATACAATATATACAATATATACAATATATACAATATATACAATATATACAATATATACAATATATACAATATATACAATATATACAATATATACAATATATACAATATATACAATATATACAATATATACAATATATACAATATATACAATATATACAATATATACAATATATACAATATATACAATATATACAATATATACAATATATACAATATATACAATATATACAATATATACAATATATACAATATATACAATATATACAATATATACAATATATACAATATATACAATATATACAATATATACAATATATACAATATATACAATATATACAATATATACAATATATACAATATATACAATATATACAATATATACAATATATACAATATATACAATATATACAATATATACAATATATACAATATATACAATATATACAATATATACAATATATACAATATATACAATATATACAATATATACAATATATACAATATATACAATATATACAATATATACAATATATACAATATATACAATATATACAATATATACAATATATACAATATATACAATATATACAATATATACAATATATACAATATATACAATATATACAATATATACAATATATACAATATATACAATATATACAATATATACAATATATACAATATTATTATTTGTGGTGTCTTTATTGTGCCATATTTAAAATCTGTCCAGGCAAGGGACAATTATTAAATGTTTTGACGCGTACGTTGGCAAGGCGAACGGGTTTCAGATCGTGGGATTGTTGTAGGTTTACATAGAAGTTTCAGGATATAAAGCTATCAGGTTAACAGAACATCATTTTAGCAGAATTTCATGGATGTTGTTCAGATGGGTTTAGAGGTGGAGTAGCCGGTGTCATCTCGGTGTCATCTAGTTAATCCTGTCCAGGGGGTGCGTCTTTTGCAGTCTTCTGTTGCTGCGTGGCTGGCTGTCGCGTAGTAAATTGGTCGCCAGGGTGTTGGGGTGGTTGGTCAACTTGTCCTTATGCCGTCTGGATGTCTTCACAATTTCGTCCTTCACCATGGGAACACCCAGGGCCTCGTGGATGGCCTTGTTGGTGTGATACGGATGGGCTCCCGAGGTCATCCGTAGCGCTTTATTTTGAAGTTTTTGAATGCTGCTGATGTTGGAGTCGCAGGCCGTTCCCCACAGTTGGCATCCGTAGGTCCAGATTGGCTTTATTATCGAGCTGTAGACCAGTGTCTTATGTCTGGTCTTCAGCTTGGACCGTCTGCACAGTAGCCACTGGTATTGCCTTAGTCTATCCTCGGCTTGCCTTCTCTTGCGGTCGATGTGGGCCTTCCAAGTAAGCTGCCGGTCCAGCGTCATTCCCAGGTATTTCGGGTGCGGTTCGTTTGGGATTTCTACTCCGTTGAGGGTGACCGGGGGGCAGTTTCCTCGTCGTAGGGCGAAGGTGGTTTGGGATGATTTCTCCTCGTTCACCGTGATGCACCATTTGCGCAACCAGGGCTCAATGGTATTAAGCTGTCGTTGTAGGGTAGCGGCAGCTTCATCGGGTGAGCGGGCGGTAGCCAGAAATGCGGTGTCGTCCGCGTAGGTGGCCACCAGGAGGCCCTCGTCTTCGATGACTGGGAGGTCGGCCGAGTATATGGTATATAGGATCGGACCTAAGACGCTCCCCTGTGGCACTCCGGCGTTAATGGTTTTGGTGCCCGAGTAGGCTTCTCCACTTCGCACGACGAATGTCCTACCCTCTAGGTAGGATTGTAGCAGGGTGTAGTACGGGTGGGGGAGGTGCCTGCGGATCTTCAACAAAAGTCCCGGGTGCCAGACCCTGTCGAACGCCTGCTTGATGTCCAGCAGCACGGCACAGCAGTAACTTTTCCTTTCGAAGGCGTCCAGAATTTTACTGACCAGCCGGTGGCATTGCTCTGGGGTGGAGTAAGAGCGCCTGAAGCCAAACTGGTGATCCGGGTTCAAACCAGCCTCGTCCAGCTCTGGCAATACTCTACGCAATAATATTCTTTCGAATATTTTGGAGAGGATTGCCAGCAAGCTTATCGGACGGTAGGAGGCGAGCTTAGCTTCAGGTTTGCCTGGCTTGTGGATTAAAATTACCACAGCCTTCTTCCATGGTGTTGGGAAGTGGCCTATTTGTAGGCAGCTGTTGTAAACGTTGGCCAGTAGTTGAATGCAGGGTGTGGGAAGGTGCTTGATGGCGGCCGCCTCGAGGCCGTCTGCTCCAGGTGACTTAGTGGATTTTAGCCCACGGATCTCCGCTTCTACTTCCTCAACCGTCACCGGATCTATGTCGTGGTGGTCGCTTTGAACCGGCGGTACCTCCTCATGTAGGGTTTCGTTGATTTCTTCGGGAGTACACCTTAAAATCGGGGTGAATGCCTCTTCCAGGTGACCGGCAAACGCCTCTGCTTTATCTAGGTCGCTTCGACACCAAGTACCATCGGCTTTCTTGACGACCGTTGCCCTCCTGGTCGGTCGTCTGATGCTGCCGGTTACCCTCCACAAGTTGTGCTGTGGGTCTCCTGGCTCCACTTCGCTTAAAAAGCTGTCGAATGCGGCTCTCCGTAGGACAAGGAGCCTGTCCTTGAGACGTTTGGTGGCTCTATTGAGGGCCCTCTTGTCCCGTGGGTTTCGCGAGTGCATCCAAACCCTCCTGAGTCTCCGCTTCTCCGCTACCATATCGGCGACTTCCGTCGACCACAGGTGTATATCCCTGTAGGGGGGCCTAGGTGTGCCTGTGGCCCTTGGTGTGGCGTGCTCAGCCGCGCTGTGCATTTCGTTGGTCAGTTTGTCGATGCTGGCGTCGACTTGCTCTGTCGAGGATAGGTCCACGTCCGGGTTTATTGCTTCGACCAGCCACTCCTTGTACGCCTCCAGGTTGGTGCTTTTCCTAAACATTCTTGGTCGAGCTGCCCTTTTCTGCACCGGTAGGTTACGGAACAACTCGACCGCGCTGTGGTCCGAAAATAGGTCGGCGTTTGGGTGGCAAGTTATCTTGGCTCGATCGATGCCCTTGGACAGCGCTATGTCGAGAATGTCCGGATGCTTTTCTAGGTCCGTGGGCCAATAGGTGGGTTCGCCTGTGGAGTGGCAGTCAATCCCCGTATTGTGAACGCACCTGAGCAGGGCATTTCCTTTGGGGTTATTGGTTCGGCAGCCCCACCACCGGTGTTTGGCGTTGAAGTCTCCGGCGAGGATGAACCTCTCCCCCATGACGCTCAGGAGCATGTTAAATTGGCCCACGGTTACCTTGCTTTTAGGGGGGATGTAAGCTGAGGCAATGGTGACTTTGCCTAGTGGGCTGGCTACGTCCACCTTGGCGCACTGCACCCAGTCCTCCTTCAGAGTAGCTTCCCTGCTGTATCTGATGCCCTTTTTGATTAGTATGGCCGCTCCTCCGTGACCTCTTCCACTGGGATGGTTAGCGTGGATGAGGTCGTAGCCCCTTAACTGGAAATACGACCTGTTGGTGAAGTGCGTCTCCGATATGAGTAAGATGTCAGTTGCATTTGTTAGCATGAAGTGTTCCACTTCGAGCCTGTGTCTGACCAGGCTGTTGGCATTCCAGAAGGCTATGTGCAGGCCTACTTGCTGCAGACCTGGGACAGGATGGCGCTAACCATTGCCGTCAGTTGAGTGAACATCTTGTCCATTATTTTCTCTAGCAGTTTCTCCATTCTGAGCATGAAGGCTGCCGCTTGGTGTTCCTCCTTAGGGGACTCTGGCGTGGGCTGTTGTTGGTGCGCTTGCGGTGGCCGCACATACCCTTTGGCTATGTCTGCATAGCTTGTCACGTTGGTGTCGAACAACGGATGGGATTGTGTTTGTCGAGAGCCATGCCACTGGGCTGGGCGAGGTGCCTTTGGAGCGATGTTTGCCTTAGCCTTCTTGTAGGCCGGGCATCCTCTATATGAAGCCGGGTGAGCTCCCTGGCAGTGTGCGCAGCATGCCGGCTCTTCCTTCTTCTTTCCACACACAGTGGAGATATGGTCTTCCCCGCATTTGACGCAGCGCGCATCCAATCGGCAATACCTCTGGCTATGCCCATAGCCTTGGCACCTAAAACACTGAGGTATGTCATCGAATTTCCGTGGGGGTTCCACTGTCACGACGGACCTGCATAGCCTCTTGATGTCAAAGGCTGCCTTGTTGTTAGCGGCTGGCTCGAGGTTAATGAAAAATATAGGCAATGGGGTTTGGCTCAGGTGTCCGGTGGCGTTGCGGGCGTCCCTCACTGTAAGTCCCATTTCGCCTAATTCTTCCCTTATGTAGCTCAGCGACGTGGAGTGGTGCAGGCCCTTCACCACGATTTTATAGGCACGTTCGTCCCTGGGCTGGTACGTGAAGTACCGTTTTTGGTCGATATCGAGGCGGGTTTTGAGCGCGGAGTAGGTGGCCTTGTCCGGCATCATAACCCGAATGTTGTTGTCCCTTGTGGCCTTATATGAGAACTCAGTCTCTTTACCGGCGACCTCGGTGACGTCAGGGATGAATATGGGCGGCGGCTTAATGGTCTTTTTCTGGTCGGGTTGATTTATCGGCGGGGCGGGTTGGCGTTTCTCCTGGGGCGTATCGTCGTCGCTGTCATCATCGCTGTCGTCTCCAGAGAGGAGGGCAAATGCGTTGCCCTTCAGCCTTTCCATCCGGATTTGCCTCGCCCGGGCTGCTGCACTGGTGCTGGGTGCATCTTTGCTGGCCTCTTTGGGCTTCCTGGCGGTCTTACGCTTGACTTCGCCTGGCTCGGTGGTCGTGCTGGAGTCGTCGCTGGACCTTCCTCCGTTTTTCGCAGCTCCGTTGGCCTTTTTCCTAGGCTGCCTTAGGAGATCTCGGGGGGCGGGGGGGGGGGATTGCCAGTCCATCTTGGTGGCGGGGGGAGAGGGGAGATCGGGCACTTGTGCAGACAAAACTGCCTTTAGAGCAGCCTGTACTGCGTTGGCGCTAATTGTTTTCGCTGTCCCTTTTGGCAGTTTATTTGTTTACAAGAACACGCACACGCGGTTGCGCGTGTGTAGGTGCGATAAGGCGCACGTTTTACGATCACCCGATCGCAGCGACCAATCACGGCGCGTGGGCGAAGATAAGGTCGGCCTTATCGGTGACGGTGTCGTTGTTGTTGTACGTGTGGGCTTTGCGCAGCGCGGTTGTCCGTAGGCACGTCTTCACTCGGCGAGAGTTCGATCGCGACTGATATACAATATATACAATATATACAATATATACAATATATACAATATATACAATATATACAATATATACAATATATACAATATATACAATATATACAATATATACAATATATACAATATATACAATATATACAATATATACAATATATACAATATATACAATATATACAATATATACAATATATACAATATATACAATATATACAATATATACAATATATACAATATATACAATATATACAATATATACAATATATACAATATATACAATATATACAATATATACAATATATACAATATATACAATATATACAATATATACAATATATACAATATATACAATATATACAATATATACAATATATACAATATATACAATATATACAATATATACAATATATACAATATATACAATATATACAATATATACAATATATACAATATATACAATATATACAATATATACAATATATACAATATATACAATATATACAATATATACAATATATACAATATATACAATATATACAATATATACAATATATACAATATATACAATATATACAATATATACAATATATACAATATATACAATATATACAATATATACAATATATACAATATATACAATATATACAATATATACAATATATACAATATATACAATATATACAATATATACAATATATACAATATATACAATATATACAATATATACAATATATACAATATATACAATATATACAATATATACAATATATACAATATATACAATATATACAATATATACAATATATACAATATATACAATATATACAATATATACAATATATACAATATATACAATATATACAATATATACAATATATACAATATATACAATATATACAATATATACAATATATACAATATATACAATATATACAATATATACAATATATACAATATATACAATATATACAATATTTACAATATATACAATATATACAATATATACAATATATACAATATATACAATATATACAATATATACAATATATACAATATTTACAATATATACAATATATACAATATATACAATATTTACAATATATACAATATATACAATATATACAATATATACAATATATACAATATATACAATATATACAATATATACAATATATACAATATTTACAATATATACAATATATACAATATATACAATATATACAATATATACAATATATACAATATATACAATATATACAATATATACAATATATACAATATATACAATATATACAATATATACAATATATACAATATATACAATATATACAATATATACAATATATACAATATATACAATATATACAATATATACAATATATACAATATATACAATATATACAATATATACAATATATACAATATATACAATATATAAGTTAACTAAGTTAACCGGACTGATCGTCCGCACACCAGCACCGGTCAAATTGCTGACCAAGCATTTGGCCGGAAGCTCATGCATAGCCGGCAGAAGCTCCGCGCATTGGCAGAGGCCGCTATGAAGTTTTTCCTTTGTCAGCTTATAAGCAGTTCGTTTTGGACATTCAAAGAATAAAGAGCAATTGCTCATAAAACTTACTCCGGCAACTGTCGTTATCATTATAAATTACCATAGCTATCTGAGTCCCAGAAGCCAAAAGGAAGACAGTCATCTTCCCAACATAATCAGCATAACTCTTCAAGTGAACTTACTACCTCCTACTCCCGTACGAGGAGCACCTGAAGATAATCAGCCAACCGGCAACATACCAGTGACTGCGGCGAGGGATCCCCTCTGCGGCACCCCACACTTATATTAATTGGCACCCAACTCCAGGAACCCACACCACTACCCTGAATCATGTAAGTGGGATTCTCAACTTAAACACTACTCCAAACTGCGTCTAGAGTTTTAAAATATTTAAAATATTTGTGCGAGTTACATAAATAAATTAAGAAAATCGGCATTTCCACTACAATAAACGTTTATATGTGTTGCGAATTAAAATTATGTTACTGTTATGAAGTTTAAATATCGAATTTTAATTTGTGGTTGACTTTGCAATTCATATTGTGTGCATTTCGTTCCGCCTTCGCACATCCGCGGGACACTGTCGTTTCATTCGAAATTTAATTCGCTACATTGGCTTCACAGCCCTTTCAAGCTTTGTTGTTGTTGCCCACTCCACTTTGTGCGCATTTCGTTCCATTTTTGTACATCAGCGGGACACTGTCGTTTCATTTAAACTCAAGCTCACTACATTGGCTCCGCAGCCCTCCCAAGCTTTGTTGTTTTTGACCCACTCCACTTCGCTACCCGATACTGGCGCATGCATTGCTGTGACAATTTTGTGCCTTTTATTTATCTCTTTGTCTTTGCTGTGGCAATTTTTGTCTTTGTATATTTGTTTGCCTTATTGGAGACCCGCTCCCCGCAGGCCCTTCACCTTATCGTTACTTAGCTAGGCAGTGGCTCTGCTCATTGAGTCTTCGTCCAATGCCTTCAAAGCGGCGACTCAGCCCCCGCGACCCCCTTGCCGTACTGTTTGGCCCCACGGGCACAACGGCCTGAGTATTCACATACATAGCTACCCATGAGCGAGTCATTCCGACAGTATAGGAATTCTAAAAAGTGCGCTAGCGTCTCAGAGTCCGAAAGCGACGATTCGACAGAAAACTCTGTACGTAAAAACACCCCAACTAACGCATTTACTGCATATAAAATGTCTCTCGAAACGGAACAAATTAAAGCTCTCATAAGGGCATTACAAGAGCAAGCCTTAGAGAGTCAACGCAGGGAGGCTGACTTGCGTAAAACAATTCAAGATCTGGCCGGCCAGGTCGCGGCCATACAGATTGCCCCTGCCCAGGCAGAAGCTCCCCCAATTAAGGTTTACAAACCAGTAGAAATCACCGGACTGGTCCCTTGTGGGGAAACATTGGATGCCGTTAAATGTCTTCCAGACTTTACGGGGACACAGGAGACATACGTCTCCTGGCGGCAAGCGGCAAATGCCGCTTAGCATATGTTCAGAAAATATGAGGATAGTTCGCGGCACTATCAAGCTGTGGTCATCATCAGGAGCAAAGTTAAAGGCCCTGCTGATGCAGTTCTGTCGTCCTTTGGGACTATACTGAATTTCGATGCGATCATAAGTCGCCTCGATTTCACGAACAGTGACAAACGCCCGATACACGTTATCGAGCAGGAGCTAGGCACCCTCAGACAGGGAAGCCTGACGCTCCTCCAGTATTATGATGAGGTCGAGAAAAAACTCACCTTACTCACCAATAAGGCGACTCTGTCTTATGAAGCGTCGGCAGCAACGGTGCTGTGTGAGAAGTTCCGAGATGATGCTTTGAGAGTTTTTGTCTCGGGGCTCAGGCGCAACCTCACGGACGTGCTATTCGCGGCAAAGCCTAAGAACATGCCGTCAGCGCTCGCCCTGGCGCAAGAAGTAGAGTCCAATCATGAGCGGTACACTTTTGCAACTTCATTTGCACGAAGCCAAGAGGATAGGGACCGCAAGCAATATCCCAAAGTGCAGGAGCGCCAACAGGCCCCCCCACAAGCCGGCTCGCAGGGAAGTGCTGGGAAGAACCCGCACTTTACTAAGCAGCATAGAGCACAGGTGCACTCCGCTCCACGTAGCGACCGAATGGCCCGAGGGAACACGCCAGAACCCATGGACGTTGACCCGTCGTTGTCCAGGATGCAGCCATCTCACGCCCCGGCTTACCCGAAATCAAAAGCCGGCCGCGTCTGGCCGTTCGGTCCCACCAAAAAGGCAAAGGGTCAACCATGTTGCCCAGGCCTCTGATGATTCGGACAAGGTTTATGACACCGCAGCCTCCAGTGCAGCAGCTAAAGTCGACGACGATTCCATCCTAGAGTATGACTCGGATACCATTAATTTTTTAGGGGAAAGTCCCTGCTACCCGTCATCAGACGAAGAGTAGCGGGGATCGACATGAAACTACTGGTTGATACGGGCGCGGCAAAAAATTTTATCCGACCATTTAAGGGGTTGAAAGGCGTCCGCCCGGTGGAGTCCCCATTTACAATCCATTCGATTCATGGTGTGACTACAATAACTAAGAAATGTTTTGTGTCCATTTTTAATCTTAAAGCTACCTTTTTTTATTACCAGACTTGACCTCCTTTGACGCGATCGTTGGCCTAGACCTGTTAAAACAGGCCGGCGCGTCGCTTTGCCTAGCTTCCGGCCAGCTCAAATGGGGCTCCGGAGCAGAGCAAATTGACTTTCATACTTGCCCCGATGTCAATTTCACCAAAGTAGATTGCTCGGACGCACCGCCCTTAATTAAGGGTGCTCTTTTAAAAATGCTCGGGAATAGGAAAAAAGCTTTTGCTGATCCTAATGAGGCTCTTCCTTATAATACGTCGGTGGTAGCCACCATCCGGACGGTTGATGAGGAGCCCATTTATGCCAAGTTATACCCATATCCCATGGGAGCAGCTGACTTCGTCAACGGCGAAATTCAGGAACTGCTTAAAAATGGCATAATCCAAAAGTCAAAGTCCCCCTACAATAACCCAATATGGGTCGTAGACAAAAAGGGCACTGACGATGCGGGCAATAAAAAAATGCGCTTGGTACTGGACTTTCGAAAACTTAACGAAAGGACGGTACCAGACAGATACCCCATGCCAAATATCTCTATGATATTGGGGAATCTCGGCAAGGCCAAATACTTCACGACCCTCGATCTGAAGTCTGGCTACCACCAAATCACGCTCGCAGAACGCGACCGTGAAAAGACATCGTTCTCAGTAAACGGAGGGAAGTATGAGTTCCGAAGGCTGCCATTCGGACTCAGGAATGCTGCAAGCATCTTCCAAAGAACAATTGACAATATTCTGCGAGAGCAGATCGGAAAGTTCTGCTACGTTTACGTCGATGACGTCATCATCTTTTCGGAAGATGAAAACGCCCATGTCAAGCATGTAGATTGGGTTCTGAAGAGCCTGTACGATGCTAACATGAGAATATCGGCAGAAAAGTCACGTTTTTTTAAGAGAAGCGTGAGCTTCCTGGGGTTCATCGTCACCAACAATGGGGCGGCGACTGACCCAGAAAAGGTTAAGGCCATAAAGGAATTTCCGGAACCCAAAAACGTATTTGAGGTAAGGTCATTCTTGGGCTTAGCCAGCTATTATCGTTGCTTTATCAAAGACTTCGCATCAATAGCTAGGCCCATTTCAGACATACTGAAGGGCGAGAACGGTAGTGTTAGCCGACACAGGTCCAGGAGTATCCAGGTAGAATTTTCCGAAGCGCAACAACGTGCCTTCGAAAAGCTACGCAATATCCTGGCGTCTGAGGACGTCATCCTGAGATATCCTGATTACAAAAAAGCGTTTGATCTAACGACAGACGCTTCGGCCTACGGCATTGGCGCAGTGCTGTCCCAAGAGGGACGTCCCATTACAATGATCTCAAGGACATTGTCTGACAGAGAGGTTAACTATGCTACCAACGAAAGGGAGCTGTTAGCCATAGTCTGGGCACTGGCTAAGTTGCGGCACTACCTGTATGCGGTTAAAGACATCTTTACCGATCACCAACCTCTGACATTCGCGGTATCGGAGTCCAATCCGAACGCCAAAATTAAGAGATGGAAAGCACGCATCGATGAGTCCGGCGCACGAATTTTTTACAAGCCTGGGAAAAACAACCTCGTTGCAGATGCCCTCTCGAGACAACAACTCAACGTTGTTGAAGAGCAAGAACCGGAGTCGTGCGCGGCCACGATTCACAGCGAACTTTCGCTTACGCACACGATCGAGTCCACGGACAAACCCGTGAATTGCTTCCAGAACCAGATAATTTTGGAAGAGGCGCGCTCCCATTGGAAACGCACTTTTATATTATTTGGGAATAAGAGGCGGCACTCGATCAATTTCTCGTGCAAACAAGCTTTGCTGGAGGAACTCGCCAACATCATTATCCCTAATGGTGTAAACGCCTTCCACTGTGATCTTCACACGCTGGCGCTAATCCAGGACGACGTGGTTCGACAATTTCCAGCCACGAAGTTCTGGCATTGTAAGAATAGGGTCACCGACATTTTCGCGATGCAGGAGAGAAAAGAAATCCTCACCGTCGAGCACAACAGAGCTCACAGGTCGGCCCAAGAAAACGTGAAACAAGTACTCTCCGAGTACTACTTCCCGAAAATGACCAAATTGGCGAGCGAAATAGCAGCCAATTGCAAAACTTGCGCAAAGGCGAAGTATGACAGACATCCGAAGAAGCAGGAGCTCGGTGAGACACCAGTCCCGACCCATGTAGGAGAAATATTGCACATCGATATTTTCTCAACGGATAAAAAATACTTTCTCACCTGCGTTGACAAGTTTTCTAAATTCGCCATGGTACAGCCGATTCTGTCTAGAACCATAGAGGATTTGAAAGCACCCCTTTTACAACTTATGAATGTTTTCCCCAAAGCCAAAACCATCTACTGCGACAATGAACCATCATTGAAATCGCAGACAATAGTGGCTATGCTGGAAAACCATTTTGGCGTCAGCATTTCGAATGCACCGCCCCTACATAGCGTCTCAAACGGACAGGTGGAACGATTCCACAGCACGTTAATTGAGCTCGCCAGATGCCTAAAAATCGACAAAGGCATAAGTAACACAGTGGAATTGATCTTGCTGGCCACAGCCAGATATAACAAGTCCATCCACTCTGTCATCAATAAAAAACCGGCCGAAGTCATGCGGGCAGATCCGGACGATACACATACCGATGTCCAAGAAAAAATCAAAAACGCCCAGATTTTGACAAGAAAACGAGAGAACGCTTCTCGGCAGAACGGAGTGTTCCAGGTCGGCGACAAAGTCCTAGTAAAGTCAAACAGACGATTAGGCAACAAACTTACTCCTTTATGTGAGGAGAAGACCATCGAGGCAGACTTGGGGACCACAGTGTCCTTATTAAAGGGAGGGTGGTCCATAAAGACAACCTCAAGTGACCCAAGCAGAGCCTAGCCGCGGCTCCCTCGGAGGCACACTTTTATTCTTCCAATTTGTAGCCACTCGGCATAAGTTTTTCATTGTTTTTATAGCCGCTTGGCATAAGTTTTTTATTTGTAGCCACTTGGCATATCTTTTATATATTTTCGCTATTATTGGTGGTGGGCAACTCCATTCCGAACAAGTAGTAATTTATCACACACGTTACAGGTCGCTCCCAACGCTTCTTCTTTGTTTCCTGGCCACGACATCGGCCCACATTACTGACTATTCCCGAGCGAATTACATTCCCGTCATTGACGGTAAAGTCTTAGTCTGGGAGGAATTCGCCTATGTCAGACACTCGGCTAACCTCTCCGAGTATAGGCGGGTAATTGACGAAACCGACAGCATGCTCGGTATGTTCCCCCAGTCCCATATGAAGAAGCTCCTGAGCGTTGATATCGCTCACCTCCGTGACATGCTTGATTCTTTGAGCATCCATCACAGAGTGGCAAGGAGCCTAGACTTCTTGGGAACTGCGTTAAAGGTTGTCGCAGGGACACCTGACGCGGAAGACTTCGAGAAAGTCAAGTTCACTGAAGCGCGGCTTGTTGATGCACACAATAGCCAAATCGAAATAAACACCAAAACACAAATTCGAATTAACGAACTCACTGATACCATAAATAAACTTTTAAAAATTTCCAAAAGCGCTCAGATTGATACAGGTCACCTGTATGAAACGCTTTCTACTCGCAACAGAATCATTGTAATGGAATTGCAAAACTTAATGCTCACTATAACCCTCGCTAAAATTAACGTAGTGAGTCCAAACTTCTTGGACCACGCAGATCTGGAGAGTGTTTGGGGCGAGGAGCCCACCAACACCCCCATAAGGGAGATTTTGTCCGTTGCGTCTGTAAAAGTCCTACAATCCCTTAACATCTTACACTTTATTATTAAATTCCCCAAGATTATTATGGCGTGCAACAAAGTCACTATCCTTCCAGTGGTACACCACGATACGGTGTTAAGGCTGAAAGATAATGTGGTAGCAGAGTGCAACAGAGAAATACGCACAGTAAAGAATTGCTCCATAACACCAGGGGCAACATTTTGCCAGTTATCTTCAGTGAGCTCGTGTGCCCAGGAGCTCCACGCTGGGGTCGTAGCACATTGCGACACACAGCAGAATGATCTACATCCGATCACCTACGTCGACGAAGGAATAATCGTCATCAATGACAGACCAGCACTCGTGCGTGTGGACAATGGAACGGCCATCCACATTAGAGGCACGCACCTCATAACATTCATTGAGAGTGCCATGGTCAACGAGACCGTCTTCTTTAATCATGACATGGTCCAGAATAGGGCGCCGGGAGTGGCTAATTCCCCAGTCCTTAATATCTCGATGAAACACGAGATCCTGAGCCTCCCATACCTTCACCGTTTAAGTGAAAAGAACTTGGAGCAAATCAGGAACTTCGAGAAAGACGTCGACGGATACCGACTAAGTGAGATAGCGCTAGTTGCAGGAGCAATTTTCTGCGCTCTTATCTGCATCGGTTTAACCTGGCAGCGAACCACTAGGGCCAAGAAATCTACAGCCCAACTGAAGGAAGTTCTCGCCCAAATAGGGTCAGCCGAGGGCGGCCTTAATCTTGAGGAGGGAATAGTTAACTAAGTTAACCGGACTGATCGTCCGCACACCAGCACCGGTCAAATTGCTGACCAAGCATTTGGCCGGAAGCTCATGCATAGCCGGCAGAAGCTCTGCGCATTGGCAGAGGCCGCTATGAAGTTTTTCCTTTGTCAGCTTATAAGCAGTTCGTTTTGGACATTCAAAGAATAAAGAGCAATTGCTCATAAAACTTACTCCGGCAACTGTCGTTATCATTATAAATTACCATAGCTATCTGAGTCCCTAGGCCAGAAGCCAAAAGTAAGACAGTCATCTTCCTAACATAATCAGCATAACTCTTCAAGTGAACTTACTACCTCCTACTCCCGTACGAGGAGCACCTGAAGATAATCAGCCAACCGGCAACATACCAGTGACTGCGGCGAGGGATCCCCTCTGCGGCACCCCACACTTATATTAATTTATACAATATATACAATATATACAATTAATACAATATATACAATATATACAATATATACAATATATACAATATATACAATATATACAATATATACAATATATACAATATATAAAATATATACAATATATACAATATATACAATATATACAATATATACAATATATACAATATATACAATATATACAATATATACAATATATACAATATATACAATATATACAATATATACAATATATACAATATATACAATATATACAATATATACAATATATACAATATATACAATATATACAATATATACAATATATACAATATATACAATATATACAATATATACAATATATACAATATATACAATATATACAATATATACAATATATACAATATATACAATATATACAATATATACAATATATACAATATATACAATATATACAATATATACAATATATACAATATATACAATATATACAATATATACAATATATACAATATATACAATATATACAATATATACAATATATACAATATATACAACATATACAATATATACAATATATACAATATATACAATATGTACAATATATACAATATATACAACATATACAATATATACAATATGTACAATATATACAATATGTACAATATATACAATATGTACAATATATACAATATGTACAATATATACAATATGTACAATATATACAATATGTACAATATATACAATATGTACAATATATACAATATATACAATATATACAATATATACAATATATACAATATATACAATATATACAATATATACAATATATACAATATATACAATATATGCAATATATGCAATATATACAATATATACAATATATACAATATATACAATATATACAATATATACAATATATACAATATATACAATAATACAATATATACAGTTAAGTTATTGCCCTATAAGTTATTGTCCCACATCTTATATTTCAACATCATTTCTGGGTAAACAAAAGTGCCCAAAATGCTGACCAAAGGTCTGCATTCTTTCCGCTGTCAACGACCAGCTAAAAGTGCGATCATCTGCACTTCTCCGCCGCGTAACCGCTGACGACCACTGATTCGCTGCCGACGCCTGCTGCGACGCTACCGACGCCCACACTTGATTGCTAGGGACTTAGGGAAATATTTTGTATCTTAGCTTTAGTTTCAAATGAACAATTACAATAAACGGTCGCTTGCGATCTACAAAATAAAAATCAATAAATTGTAATTATTTACTGGCGCCCGAACAGGGACCAGCGAATAACACGCGAAGCGAAATAAAATTTTGCAAAAAATTCGTTGGTCAAATTAGTGCCGAAGAAACTCCCGTAAGTTAATAAAAAATTCGCGGTCGGCATTTATAAAAAAAAAAAAGTTTTGTTTTCCGGAAGAGGAAAATATTCAACGGCAGAATATTGCCCATCGGTGGATCACATCTTTTGTCAGGCCAGCCCGCAGAAGACCTTCTTTGGAGTGCTGACGTGGATCCCCAGTAGCACAAGGCAAAAAGGTTGACCTTCACCCAGCCAGGAGGAGTGACCACAGCCATTTTATTGTAAGACAAGAAAGAAATATTTTTTTTATAAAATTTATTTTAAGATTTAAAAATTTAATATACTTGTACTTTAACATTTCATCGACCCCAGATCAGTTTCGACAGTACATTTAAATTTTAAATTTCCCTTTTAATTTACTTACGGCTGTGAAAAATATAATTTAAGCTCGAACAGCTCGAATAATTTAAATTGCCAAGATCATAACACTCGTGCCTTTTTGTTTTGTTTAAGTTCGTTTTGTGTAAGTGTTGTCCGAGTTAAAAGCCAACATGGCAAACCCCAATAATCTAATAAGACCACCGGTTCTCAGTTCAAATGAGAGACCGGTACCCGTAGAAAGACCCGACCTGCCTGAACGGCACCGCGTAGATATGAATGTTGAACAGTTGACAGGGTTAATTGGCCAAACGGTAGCCCAAATTTTACCTGGACTGATAAAACAAATGAACAATGACACACTTGACTTTACTGACGTTAGAGATCAGGTCGTCGAGCCTGAATACAGAAACAATTTAGGGGACTTGGACAGGGTACCTGATATCGTAAAATCTATTAGGGAATTCTCTGGGGACCCAGCAGAATTCGGCTCTTGGAAAAATAGCGTTGATAGAATCATGGAAACTTATACCCCATTTGTGGGTACTCCAAAATATTATGGTATACTTCATACCATAAGAAATAAAATTGTCGGAAGTGCCGACGTGGCACTCGAGTCCTACAGCATTCCGCTGGATTGGAATGCCATGTCAAGATGTCTCACTCTGCATTACGCAGACAAACGAGACATAACTACACTAGAATACCAAATACCAATTTTGGACCAAGGTCGCCAACAGTCGGTGGAAGACTTCCACCAAGACGTTTATAAAAATCTCTCGCTTATTTTAAATAAGCTTAGCTGCATGCAAATGACCCGAGAATCCGAGCATTTTCATTACAAAAATGTACAGAGATAAAGCTCTGGACACTTTTATTAGAGGCCTTCGAGGAGACTTACCTCGCCTCTTGGCTATAAAGGAGCCAGCCGATCTCCCTTCAGCTTTGCATTATTGCTTAAAACTTGAAAACCAAACATACAGATCAAACCATGCGGCAAATAAGGGGCAACAGTCGAGCTTCAGGGTAAACGAAAAACCCATACCGGCACCCCGCAATTTTCAGCCGGCGAATGCCTTTGGCCATCGACAGCCTCCACCGGTCCCTCCACGAAACTTCATGAGGGGACCACCACAACACTTAGGCCAGCCATTCGCTGCGCCAAGACAACACATGCTCAATTTCGGTAATGCACCGTTCACCGCACCCCGACAAAATTATCAACAACAATGGCAACAATATAATTCCCCACCCCGTCCTTTCGCGGCCAAACCGCAACCAAGACCAGAACCAATGGACGTGGACCGCAGTATACAGACGAGAAATGTCAATTATATGAACCGACCACATTTTGACGCCGGCAAACGACCGAGCGGACAGACTACAGACATAAACAAAAGACAAAGAAATTATAATATCCAAACTATGGGCATGGGACAGCCAAGTGTCAAAATAGCTGGGCCCAGTTCAAGCATGACAGACTATCAACGGTCGATGTAAGAATATGAAACCCAGAACGACATAAATGGCACCATGGACGAATATTGCAACGAACTGACGGACTACTTAAATGACGATGAGCAACAACAACCAGTGTTGCATTTTTTAGATTAGAAAACTCCTCACTGCCATACTTCGAATGTAGAGTGAGGAGTGGAAAGGTTCTAAAGGTGTTGATCGACACGGGCTCCAACAAAAATTATATTCAGCCCAAACTGGTGTCGAATGCAATACCAAATAACAAGCCTTTCATAGCTGCCACTCCGGGTGGCGATATAAAAATAACACACTACAAGAGAGCAGACCTTTTTGACTGGGAAATAAAATTTTTCCTATTAACATCTCTTACGACATTCGACGCAATTCTCGGCAAAGACACCCTAAAAGAAATGGGAGCACAGATAGATTTAGGAAATTTGACCATGACACTAGGAAATGGGAAGAGGATTGCAATCAAGGAACGAAGGTTCGAGGCTGTTAATACAATCAACCCCAGAATAGATCACTTGGGACAAAAACAAAAAGAAAAACTGAATCGGGTAATTAATAATTATCCAGGTCTCTTCGCAGACCCAAACCAAAAACTGACCGTCACAACAAATGTAAAGGCAGCAATTCGAACCACATCGGATACACCTGTGTATTCGAAGTTTTATCAGTACCCGATGTCCCTAAAAGATGAAGTCAATAAACAAATAGCGGAGCTTTTGCGCGACGGAATAATTCGACCATTAAGGTCACCCTACAATTCACCAGTGTGGATTGTGCCAAAAAAACTCGACTCCTCTGGTAAAAAGAAATACAGAGTCGTGATTGATTACCGAAAATTCAATATGGTAACAGTGGCAGATAGGTACCCTATCCCCGATATTAACGAGGTTTTAGCCCAACTTGCTGACAACAAAGTTTTCTCGGTGCTCGATCTTAAAAGTGGGTTTCACCAGATCCCACTAAAAGACTCCGATATCGAAAAGACCGCCTTCTCCATAAATCATGGAAAATACGAGTTCACTCGACTCCCATTCGGTCTGAAAAATGCACCATCAATATTCCAACGCGCACTCGACGATATCTTTCATGAGCATATTGGCAAAATATGTTTCATCTATATCGACGATATCATTATCTTTAGCAAAGATGATGAAACCCATTACAAACACCTGGACATAATTTTCAAGACCTTGCAACAAGCCAACATGAAATGTCAGTTAGACAAATGCGAGTTTATGAAGAGGAAGGTAGAATTCCTGGGATTCGTCGTGTCCGACAAGGGCATAGAAACCAATCCAATCAAAGTACAGGCAATTTCAGACTTCCCAATTCCAAAAACACTCAAAGAACTGAGATCATTCTTGGGATTATCCGGATTTTACAGGAGATTTATTCCCAACTACGCTAAGTTGGCAAAACCACTTAGCTCGCTTTTGAGAGGGGAGGATTGGCGAATTTCCAAGACATTATCGTCAAAAAAATCCGTCTCCCTTAATAACGAAGCAATGGAAGCCTTCAAGAAATTGAAGAGCAGTTTGATTTCCTCAGACGTGATATTTCACTACCCAGATTTTAAAAGAGAATTTCACCTAACAACGGACGCTTCCAATTTCGCAGTGGGTGCTGTTCTTTCACAAGAAAACAGACCCATTTCATTCTTATCGAGAACACTCTCGAAGGCAGAGGAAAACTACGCCACAAATGTGAAAGAAATGCTAGCCATTATCTGGGCTCTAAAACAGCTCAAAATTTACCTTTACGGTAAAGCAAAGGTGAAAATCTTTACCGACCATCAGCCTCTGACCCATTCCCTCAGCAGCTGGAATGGAAATGCGAGAATCAAAAGATGGAAGTCATACCTCGAGTAATACGACTATGAAATTCTCTATAAACCAGGCACAGAAAACGCTGTGGCCGACGCTCTGTCCAGAGGACCGACAGCCGCGCAATTAAACTCGGTAACCTCAACAAAGCACAGCTCTGACAGTTCGAGCCATGGGTTGATACCTAGCGTTGAAGCCCCAATAAATGCATTTAAAAATCAAATTTTCTTCAGGAAATCAGAGTCGGAGAATTACTCAGTAAGCATTCCATTCCCGACATTCCATAGGCATTTAGTGGATCGTAAATTGTTCACACCTGATAGCCTCTTGTCAGATTTGACGAAATATCGTAACCCATCCGTGATAAACGGAATTTTCACATCCAAGGATGTAATGGGGAAAATACAAATCCTCTACCCCATCCACTTTAAGGATTTCAAGATTAGATTCACTCAGACTGAGGTCAAAGACCTTGTTACCGAAGCCGAACAGGAGGAAGAAATACTTAGGACACACAACAGAGCACACAGAAATGCTTTGGAAAACAAAAGCTCAGCAATCGACAAATTCTCCAAGCTGGCTCTGGGAAGAGTCATTAAATCGAAAGCTGTAGAGGACATTAGAAAACCCTTAAGAGATATCGTATTCTATTATTGAGTGCCCAAACTAATAGTAATAGACAACGAAAAGTCCCTCAACTCAGCTTCTATCAAATTCATGTTGACAGACCAGCTGGGCATTGAGCTCTATAAAGCACCTCCGTACAAGAGTACGGTAAACGGACAGATAGAAAGATTTCACTCCACACTCTCCGAAATAATGAGAAGTTTGAAAGGAGATGGAACACATAGAAGCTTCGAAGAACTTCTGGATAGAGCTATCTATGAATACAACTTCACTGTTCATTCGGTCACAAGGAAACGACCCCTAGAGGTGTTCTTCGGTAGGGTAACTACCGCGTCACCGGAACAGTACGAACAAGCTAGACTGGACAATGTAGACCGTCTTAGAAAGAAACAGGAAACTGACATTAAAAATTACAACCAGACAAGAAAGCCCATAAAGACCTACATCAAGGGCCAAGAAATTTTCGTTAGGGTTAATACAAGATTAGGATCTAAGCTATCAAACATATTTAGGAAAGAAATAGTTAGGCAAGATAGGAATACTACAATACTAACAGAGTCAGGAAAAATAGTGCACAAAAAGTAACATCAGATCATGATTACCTTCAGGATACTTACTGTGGTCGCATTGACAAACGGACTCATTGAAATAACTAACTACACCGACGCACAGACTGTGACAATTTACAACGGGATAGGACACATACAGATAGGAACAACGAGAATTGTCCATATCATTGACTTGGACCACGTACAACTGACCATGGGAAAACTAACAGACTACATCGATCAGGACTTCAACTATGACAAGTCATATCACTTACTGAACTACGAACTGACACAGACGAAGAACTTGCTCGACACTGTGATCCTGGCAAAGACAAGGAAAACTAGATCGATAAATCTTATAGGGACGGCCTGGAAGTATGTTGCTTGTAGCCCGGATCACGATAACCTTGTAGCTCTGACCGACGGGATAAACGACTTGACGGATAACAACAATAGACAGGTAATAATCAATAGACAGCTAGAAAATAGAATGAACCTACTAACTGACGTGACCACGAAAATACAAAACTCAATCAGAAAAGATTTTACCTTAAAGGATGAGTTGGCCATAAGGCTACAGAACCAGATTAGGCTCGTAAAGAAGGGATAGTCAACATTAAATTTGCCATTCAATGGGCAAGGCTGGGTGTTATGAAAACATTCCTGCTAAACGAGTTCGAGTTGAAAGAGATCGACAGCCTACTGAAAATCAATAATATGCCGACTTCTGCCTTAACGGTCGAAGAAATGTTAAAACTCTCAGACGTTTTCCGTTTTGCATAACGGAACTAAAATTTTGTATATTATCAAAATCCCAATTTTAAACCAACTAATTTCCTAAATTATCAAATAAGGCCGGTAAAGAAAAACAATAATATCATTAATTTACCAGCTAAAGAAATTTTTAAATTTAAAGACGAAATGTACGGAATTAATGCCTTCTGCAAAAGTTCCAACAGTTTAAAAATATATGTAAAGATAAATTCATTAGTAATTTAGGTAAAGACCTTTGTCTACCCGAACTTTTAAATGGAAAGCAATCAAGGTGTGAGTTCGCCAATGCAGAACACATCCCTGCAATAGAAGAAATAGACGACGGGCTGATATTACTCAACGATTTCAATGGCACGGTGAACTGGAGGGACATCGAGAGACGATTGAGCGGCACTTACTTGATAACGTTCCTGAACGAGACCCTGAAATCAACGGCCGAGAGTTCAGTAACAATGAAGTGGCTTCAACAAAACCTGCGCCACCACTGATACAGCTAACTCCATACGAGGTGGGACGCCTTCGAATTCTCTCGCTAGAAGCACTCGAGCAACTTCATCTGAATAACACATCCGAGTTGCGCAAACTTCGAACGCACTCAACAATAAACAGAGTGCTCGGCACAACAATACTAATGATGATTGCTGTCCTGATCTTCGTGACAAATCGGTGCTGCCGGAGAGAAAAAAAGGTGGTTCTTCAAATCGACGTACCTGGCAGTCAAACCATTGACGCGGTGCCCATACCACCACAGATCACCCCACCAACAATGCGTTTCAACAACATCCCGTTTTTTTGATGACCGTATATACAATAATTACATATACACAATATATACACAATATATACACAATATATACACAATATATACACATATATACACAATATATACACATATATACAATATATACAAATATACAATATATACAATATATACAATATATACAATATATACAATATATACAATATATACAATATATACAATATATACAATATATACAATATATACAATATACAATATATACAATATATACAATATATACAATATATACAATATATACAAGATATACAATATATACAAGATATACAATATATACAATATATACAATATATACAAGATATACAATATATACAAATATACAATATATACAATATATACAATATATAAATTAACAAGACCGTTTATTTTAAGTAAAGGATCTTAATTTGATTTATTTATTATATCTCGGCAAAGTAACTTTATTTGTTTTTATTCATTGTACTTGACAATGGAGAACAAAATTAAAAACCGGAATTTAGGGCCAACTCCGTCGGACCACGAAGCCGCCGCTGCCGCTGGAAAGTCGGCTGAATGTTGAGTCAGCGTCTGCAACGGGCAGTCCGGCAGCTTACGCGTGCGAGTCTCTGGTTTCGGCTGCAACTTTGTCACGACGGCATCCGGCGTAACAGCGTTGTCAGCAAACTTAAGCTTGCCGTGTTTAACTCCTCCCCCTACTAGTTTGAAACGCGTCTTCGGGTTTCTTCTTTCTCATTCTGCGCTGGTACAATTTCCAGGTGCCCAGGAGGAGTAGGAATAGGGCGATGAGTGCCAAGCCGCCATATGATCGTGAAGATAATCCTGTTCTAAGATCCCCGATATGGCGGAGATTCTTCATGGTAAGGTCATGTAGGAATGGGAGGCTCAGATGTTCTCTAAAAAGGGTGACGTTGACCACGGTTGAACGTGGATACAGCAGGTTTCTTCTCAGGATGCCTCGGTGGTTCACGTAACGGGTGTCATTCAGTGAGACGTAATCGTCGTAAGTCGCGAGGAAGGTTCCCGCGATTATCTGTTTGTGTCCAGTGCTGTCCACTACATTAATGGTCGCGTTGTTTATTACTGCAATGCCCTCTCCGATACTATCACGGGCGCCAGGTGACCGGGGCGTGTGGCACAGTGTGCGACGGCTCCAGATACCAGTTGCTGCGCGCATGAAGTATTTTGTAGTCTTCTGCAGAAAGTGGTGCTCACAGTAGCAGCAGCAGTCACGTACAGCGTAGGTCTTGTTCCGCAGTCGGCCACCGTATTACCCTCTTCTAGATCTAATATTACGTTATTATGCTGGACAGGAAGAATATCTATTTTTTTACAGTTTAACAGAGGTTTGGATATTTGATCAGAAAGTACAATAATTCAGAATTTTGAAAAGCTTTTATATGAGAGACCTCTAAAGGTCGGTTTATACTAATATTGGTGAGTGGTCATTAATAATTCTTTAATGTCGATGCTGTCTAGTATAAGGGGGCTGATTAAATTTATTTTTGCGAGTGTAACAGTAAGGATTAAGTCCTCAAGGTTAGTAATTATCATTCTATTCTTTGCCAAAATAGTTGCATAAAAATGTTCGACCTCGCATCTGGTTTCAAAATGTTATTGATGGCCCTTGAAACGTCATTGAGTCTTGTTTGGAATTTAGTGTTGATCTCTATCTGCCTGCTTTCGGATTCTATTAACTGATTCGTTTGAATTTATTTGTTCCCAGTCATCAAAATCTGGGGTTCCTGCAATTGCCTTAAGGGCACTGCCTATCATGTTAATGCTACGTGCTTGTCGGTGATGAACGGTCAAGGAAGTTATTAAGGTGGCTATGTGCTGTACGTCCGTTTTCAATACCTGTCTCATATGATCTTT